>PVIY010040200.1:0-22560 GCA_004026745.1 Myrmecophaga tridactyla
GCAGCCAGCCGTTGTGGGAGAGACGGTTCCCTCATCCTGCCTCCCCGCCCCCTTCCAGGTATCTGATGGAGATGCCTTCGCCCATCTTGGTATGTCCTGCACCAGTCAAAGCCCCCAGGATGGACGTCTAGGAAGCCCACAGACTACCTAAGACTGTTTATGTTTCTGACAATAGCGTTGATGTGTTGATGCACACAGCATTAAACCTCACTGGGAAACCTGCCCCTGCCTGGCTGCTGGTCGTGCTCATCGCTCGCCAACTTCTACAGAAGGCTGGGTGCCTTGGGTGAGCCCGCGGTTTTTTCAGAGCCAAGCTTCTGTGAATCTCGAAGAGTTTTCCGGTGACTTGCAGAGGTTATGTAATCATTTAAAATGTTTATTGAGTAGCTTGTGCACAGTGCGTTAGTTCCCCTTTTACCGCATTACCAAGCTGTTCCACAATTCAGTTGCTTGAAACAAACTTATGATTTCACAGTCACTGTGAATCAGTATTTTTGGATCAGCTTGGCAGGGTCTAGCTCATAGTCTGCCCTGGGGTTGCAGTCAGCACATCACCCAGTGCTACCTCGCTGAAGGCTCGAGGGGAGTGGGAGACCTTTCCATGGTGCTGCCTGAGTCTCCTCCCGGCAAGCTGGCCAGCATCCCCCCACGCGTGTCCTGCGAGGGAACTAGAAGGAAGCCCCAGTGCCTTTATACTCTACCCTCAAGTCGCATCCCATCACCTCTTCCACATGCTGTACTTGAGAAACAAGTCACTGAGTCCAGCTCCATTATGGGGAGGCAGATTAAGCTCCTGTGATTTGAAGGGAGGGATGTCAAAGAATCTGCAGACACTTTAAACCATCATGTGAGGGGTACAAAAATGAACATGTACAAAAGGGAATGTGGTGGGTCTCAGTTGGCTGTGGCTGCATAACAAAGTACCTCAAACTGGGTGGCATAAAACAACAGGCATTGTTGGTCCAATAACTTGAGGCCAGAAATCTGAAAACCAGGTATCAGCAGGCCTGACGTTTCTAGGGGAAGGTCCTTCCTTGTCCCTCGTGGCTGCTGCTGGTGGCTAGCCAGCCTCGGTGTCCTTGGTATGTACATGCTTCACTGTAGTCTCTGCCTCCAGTTTGTATGTGGCCTTCCCACCTGTGTCCACAATTCCTCCTCTAGGGAAAGCAGCCATATGGGACTAGGGACCACCCTGGCCCAACGTGTCCTCCTCTGTACTGAACCACATCTCCAAATAAGGGCCGGGCAGTCAGCCCCCGTCATGGTGCTCCCACCCCCTTCTCCCGCTCTTGCCAAGTTCTTGGAAATTCTCGTAGCCGCATTCTTTGCACAAATAAGCACGTTTTTGAAAGTAGGTACTTTAACATACATTCACAACCTGCCTATTCTGTGCATGTTTTTTTTTTTTTTTTTTTAATTTGCATATGGAGGAGGCACCAGGGATCGAACTCCAGACCTCCAGCACGGCAGGTCGGAGCTCTGCCTGCTGAGCCACAGCAGCCGCCCTGTGCATGTTTTTTTTTCACAGGATCTATTCTGGGGTCATTCCACTTCAGTAAATATGGACCCTCCTCATTTGTGAAGAGGTTGCCTAGAATTCCAGGATTAACTAAAATGCCTATTTTAGTAATTACTATTACTATTAACTACTGCTATAGAAGGAGTTCATTTGCTATTATGATGGCGTCCTTGTTAAGTTTTCACACATATATGAATACCTCTGTCAGATAAATACCCTTAAGTGGAATTGTGAGATTAACAAGTTTCTCTCAAAGTTTTTTTTCTTCAATATTTTTATTGAGAAATCTTCACACACATACAGCCCATCCACAGTATATAATCAGTGGTTCACAGTATCATTACATTGTTGTATATTCATCACCATGATCATTTTGAGAACATTTGCATCACTCCAGAAAAAGAACTCATAAATCCCATACGCCTTACTCCCTCTCTCATTGACCACCAGTATTTTAGTCTATGCACTTTTTTACCCTTTTTCTCCCCCCTATTATTTATCTAATTTTTAATCCTTTTTTTTTTTAACTCATCTGTTCATACCCTGGATATAAAGAGCACTAGACACAAGGTTTTCACAATCACATGGTCACACTGTAAAAACTGTATCATTATACAGTTGTCTTCAAGAATCAAGGCTACTGGAACACAGTTCAGTTGTTTCAGGTATGTCCCTCCAGCTACTCCAATACACCATAAACTAAGAAGGGATATCTATATAATGTGTAAGAATAACCTCCAGGATAACCTCTCAGCCACTGAAACTTTATTTTGTCTCATTTCTCTCTCCCCCCTTCGGCTTTCTCAATCCATAATGCCAGGTCCCAGTTCATGCCCGAGGGTCATGCTTACATTGGGGGCCAGGATGGGGCAGTGTGTTCACCTGCTGAGTTGGCTTGGAGAGACATTTAAAGAAGAATGTCTTAACTCACAGCCGTACCACCTCCATGGACTCCTGCCCCAGCTTGCAGTCAGTGCCAACTGTTCTTCCACTGCACTCTTGGGCTGCCAGGGTGGTAGGGTGCCACATTGGAGCCTGAAGCAAATGGAGAGGCATGGCCCCTTTTATGCAGGTTAATGGTTTTAATGAAAATATTATAGCTGAGTTTGCTTCCATTAAAGTGAGAAAAGGAAAATTCTAATAAATTCTGTTTGGAGAATAGTTCAAGTATTTATGCTTAAGGTAATGCTTCAAATGGGATACCATTTCACACCCCACACACCCACTAGAACAGCCATTATTTTTATAAAATGGAAAATAAGCAATGATGAGGATGTGGAGAGATAGGAACCCTCAGGCACTGATGGTGGGAATGTGAAATGGCCCAGCTGTGGTGGGAAATAGATTGGCCAAATGACCCGGCAATTCTACTTGTGGGTATAGACCCAAAAGAATTGAATGCAGAGACTTGAACAGATGACCAGCATCATCACAGCATTTTTCAGTTGCTAAGAGGTAGAAACAACCCAAGTGTCCATCAACCAGTGAGCATGGTTTAGCCGCACCATGGAATGTTATTCAGCCCCAAAAAAGGAAGTTCTGATATACACAACATTGAAAATACAATACTGAGAAAAAGAAGCCAGGCATAAAAGGACAAATATCGTATGGCTCCACACACCTGCAATATCTGGAATAGGCAAATTCATAACAATAGAAAATGGATTAGAGGTTACCAGGGGCCTAGGCAATGTGGAGTCATTGCTTGCTGGCCACAGAGGTACTGGTTGGGGGTGATGAGAAAGTCGTGGCGATGGACGGTGGAGATGGTGGCACAATACTGTGAATGTCATCAACACGACTGAATTGTGTTCTTGAACGTGGTTAGAATGGAAAATTTTATGTGGTTTCTAGGTTGCCACAATTAAAAAACAACAATGAAAACTAGAGCCCAGGCTTAAAAAAAAAAAAGTCTTAATATATCTACTTTTTAATCTTTTGATACTGTTTAGACTAATGATCTGGAAAAAACTTAGCTGCTAAAAAGTATGTAAAAACATATTGAAGGGCACATGTTCACCCTTTTGGTTCGGCACTACATGGTCAGCATTTTCACATTTTCTTCATCATGGCCTTTGGGCATTTTGACTTAAAAAAAAAATTGCACTGAAGCATCAGGTGGGATTGGTGATTGAGCTTTTTGGAGCATTCTACAACTGTGTGGGCCGCGTAGTCCCACCTGATTTATTCTGCAATTATTTCCAAACAAATCCTAAACGTCCTGTTCTTTCACTCTTAAGTACCTCAGCATGCTTCTCAAAAATAAATTTTGGGGAGATTGAGACAAGATGGCAGCTTAGTGAGTTGTGGAATCTAGGTGGTCCTCCAGAGCAGCTAGTAAATAGCCAGGAACAGTACAGAACAACTGCTGGGGACACATCAGTGACTGGACACACAGCGAACACCAGTGTGGACAAGCTGGACCAGCTGTGACCCCGCACAGAACTGTAAGTCCCACAAGCAACTTCCCCATGGGCACGGCAGCCTGGTTCCCCTGAGGGGAAAGGGAAGAGGCTTTACTAGCAGCAGGGGTTTAGCTCAACTAAGCTCCAAATGCAGAATTAATTAACAAATTCTGACTACTGAAAATAGGCCCCCAGCTCAGATAAACCTGGAAAAATAGCTAAAGGTACTAGGAGTCTTTGCCTGGGCGAGACAGGACAGAGCTGATGGTGGTGGTGGGGGGGGGGCGGGTTTGGATCAGACAGCACAAAATACTTGAAAAGGGCTGGATCCTGAAAAAAAAAAAGGGAGCACATAGAGCCTGGAGATACAGCAACATACTAACTTAAGCTCTTGATTAACAAACCCGAGGAATGGGGCTCCTGCTCGGAAAAGGATTTTTTTTTTTTGCTCATAACAGCTGCATATATAGCTCATTAGATAGAACTGCAAACCTTCTCAGGCTCCAACTGCCCCAGGCAAGGGCTGAATTAAGCTTGTCTGAGAGACAGAGTGGCTGCTCAGGTGAAAGGAGTTAATTCCCTGGAGGCTGTGCCTTCCCCAGGAGAAGGGTGAGGCCCAGTTTAAGTGGAATTCCTCCCTCAAGGAATTCAAACCCCTGGGGTTGGAAAACTGAAGCCATTAAAGCCAACCTACAACCTCTTCTCTCAACCATGCCCCCAGCAAGGAAAGTCTGCTGAAGTTAAAGGCACCATATCACTTTATGCTGGTGGGAAGCCTCAGGCAGGCAAGCACCACAAACTAAGCAGGACACGAAAAACACAGAGTCTAGAGGCTTCACCTGCAGGGAAAACTGATGCAGGTGACTCTTTCCTCCTGGAAAGTCCGGTCTGGGAAAATCTGACTGGGGTCTATAAAATCTAAGTAGACCCTCCTAAACAAACCAAAAAACAAAAACAAAAGGCAAGGCAAGAAACAGAAAAACTAGAACTGAACAATTCTGATCAGTTAAATGGAACCTATGCTAGAGGTCTAGAATAAGCTGAACTGAATGTCAAAGAACAGAGAACAAAGCCATCCAGCAAGAAAATCCTAGGTAAAAGAGCAAAAACAATCTCCAGAATAAATTAATGAAGGAAATCAAATGCCTAGATGCCAGCAAAAAAATAAGTCATACTAGGAAAATCAAAGATAGGCCCAGTCAAAGGAACAGCAAAAACAAGGAAAGCGCAATAAACTATGTGTGGATTTCTCAGTAGAAACCATGGAGGTGAGAAGACAGTGGTTTGATATATTTAAGATTGTAAAAGAGAAAAACTGCCAACCAAGAATTCTATATCCAGCAAAATTGTCCTTCAAAAACGAGGGGAAAGAAAGGAACTCACATTCATAAATGACAGCTATTCATTTTGATTAATTCTGTAACTTTCTCTAAGTAAATATGGCATGTATCTTCAAGTCGGCCCCTGTGTGACAGTTATATAAAATTTTATTTTGAATTTTTATTGCAAAATGCACATTTTAACTTAAAATTTTAAAAATTGATGGGCAGGCCATGGTGGCTCAGTGGCAGAGTTCTCGCCTGCCATGCTGGAGACCTCGGTTTGCTTCCCAGTGCCTGCCCATGCAAAAAAAAAATTTTTTTTTAATGAGGGGGGAATTAAGAACCTTTTCAGACAATCACTGAGAGAATTTGTGACCAAGAGACCAGCTCTGCAAGAAACACTAAAGGGAGCACTAGAGGCAGATAGGAAAAGGCAGGAGAGAGAGGTGTGGAGAAGTGTAGAAATGAAGACTATCAGTGAAGGTAAAAAGAGAAGAACAATTAGATATGACATAAAATCAAAAAGGCAAAATGGTAGAAGTACTGCCTTTACAGTAATAACACTAAATGTTAATGGATTAAACTCCCCAATCAAAAGACGCAGACTGGCAGAATGGATTAAAAAAACAAGACCCATCTATATGCCGTCTACAGGAGACTCATTTTAGACCCAAGGACAAAAATAGGTTGAAAATGAAAGGTTAGGAAAAGACATTTCATGCAAACAACAATCAGAAAAGAGCAGGAGTAGCTATACTAATATCCAACAAATTAGACTTCAAATGTAAAACAATTAAAAGAGACAAAGAAGGATACTATGTATTAATAAAAGGAACAATTCAACAAGAAGACATAACAATCACAAATATTTATGCACCGAGCCAGCGTGCTCCAAAATACATGAGGCAAACACCAACAACACTGAAAAGAGAAACAGACACCTCTACCATAATAGTTGGAGACTTCAATTCCCCAGTCTCATCAATGTACAGAACATCTAGACAGAGAATCAGTAAAGAAACAGGAAATTTGAATAATACAATAAACAGACTAAACAGACATTTATAGAACATTACACCCCACAACAGCAGGATACACCTTGCCTATGGATCATTCTCAAAGATAGACCATATACAGGGTCATAAAGCAAGTCTCAATAAATTTTAAAAGATTGAAATTATACAAAACACTTTCTTAGATCATAAAGGAATGAAGATGGAAATCAATAACAGGCAGAAGGCCAGAAAATTCACAAACATGTGGAGGCTCAACAACACATTCTTAAAAAACCAGTAGATCAAGGAAGAAATTACAAGAGAAATCAGTAAATATCTCGAGGCAAATGAAAATGAAAACACAACATATTAAAATTTATGGGATGCAGCAAAAGCAGTGCTAAGAAGGAAATTTATTGCCTTAAATGCCTATATCAAAGAAAGAAGAAAGAGCAAAATGGAGGAATTAACTGTTCACTTGGAAGAACTGGAGAAAGAACACCATACTAACCCCAAGGCAAGCAAAAGGAAAAAAATAACAAAGTGTAGAGCAGAAATAAATGAAATTGAGAACATTTAAACAGTCGAGAAAATCAACAAAACCAGAAGTTGGTTCTTTGAGAAAATCGATAAAATTGATGGACCTTTAGCAAGGGGTGACAAAAAGAAAAAGAGGATGCAAATAAATAAAATCAGAAATGGAAGAGGAGACATAAACACTGACCCCACAGAAATAAAGGAAGTAATGACAGAATATTATATGCTAAAAACTAGACAATGTGGATGAAATGGACAACTTCCTAGAAAGGCATGAACAACCAACATTGACTCGAGAAGAAATAGACGACCTCAACAAACCAATCACAAGTAAAGAGACTGAATCAGTTATCAAGAAGCTCCCAAAAAAGAAAAGTCCAGGACCAGATGGCTTCACATGTGAATTCTACCAAGCATGCAAGAAAGAATTATTACCAGTCCTGCTCAAACTCTTCAAAAAAAATTGAAGAGGGAAGGCTACCTAACCCACTCTAGGAAGCCAACATCACCCTCATACCAAAACCAGACAAAGATACTACAAGAATAGAAAATTACAGACCAATCTCTCTAATGAATATAGTTGCAAAAATCCTCAACAAAATTCTTGCAAATCGAATCCAGCCGCACATTAAAAGGATTATACACCATGTCCAAATGGGATTTATTCCAGGGATGAAGGATGTTTCAACATAAGAAAATCAATTAATGTAATACACCAGATCAACAAATCAAAGCAGAAATACACGTGATCATCTCAATTGATGCAGAAAAGGCATTTGACAAAATTCAACATCCTTTCTTGAAGAAAACACTTCAAAGGATGGGAATAGAAGGGAACTTCCTCAACATGATAAAGGGAATATGTGAAAATTCCACAGCTAACATCATCCTTAATGGGGGGAAGACTGAAAGCTTTCCCCCTAAGATCAGGAACAAGATAAAGATGTCCACTGTCACCACGGTTATTCAACATTGTGTTGGAAATTCTAGCCAGAGTAATTAGCCAAGAAAAAGAAATACAAGGCATCCAAACTGGAAAGGAAGAAGTACAACTCTCATTGTTTGCAGGTGATATGCTGTATGTCCAAAACCCCGAAAAATCCACAGCAAAGCTACTGGAGCTAATAAATGAGTACAGCAGAGTGGCAGGGTACAAGATCAACACTCAAAAATCTGTAGTGTTTCTGTACACTAGTATTGAGCAATCTGAGGAGGAAATCAAGAAAAAAAATCCATTTACAATTGCAACCAAAAGAATAAAATATTTAGGAATAAATTCAACTAAAGATACAAAAGATCTACACAGAGAAAACTACAAGAAATTGCTAAAAGAAATCACAGGAGATCTAAATAAATGGAAGACCATACTGTGTTCATGGATTGGAAGACTCAATATAGTTAAGATGTCAATTCTACCTAAATCAATTTATAGATTCAGTGCAATACCAATTAAAACCCCCAACAATTACTTCGCAGAAATAGAAAAACTAATAACCAAATTTATTTGGAAGGGCAGGTACCATGATAGCTAAAAATATTTTGGGAAAGAAAAATGAAGTGGGAGGTCTCACACTACTTTGAGGCATATTGTGAAGCTACAATGGTCAGAACAGCATGGTACTGGCATAAAGATGGATATACTGACCGATGGAATCGAACAGACCCTCTCATCTGTGGACAATTTATCTTTGATAAGGCAGTCAAGACAACTTACCTGGAACAGAGAAGCCTCTTCAATAAATGGTGCTTGGAGAACTGGATGTCCATATGCAAAAGAATGAAAGAGGATCCATATCTCACACCTTATACAAAAATTAAAATAGATCAAAGACCTAAACATTAGAGCTAAGACCATAAAACTTTTCGAAGAAAATGTGGGGAAATATCTTATAAACTTGTAATAGGAGGCGGTTTCCTTCATCTTACATGAGCAAAGCACGAGCACTGAAGAAAGAAATAGATTAATGGGAATTCCTCAAAATTAAACAGTTTTGTGCATCAAAGAACTTTGTCAAGAAACTAAAAAGGCAGCCTACGCAATGGGAGACAATATTTGGAAACCACATATCGGATAAGGGTTTAGTATCTAGAATATATAAAGAAATTCTTCAACTCAACAACAAAAAGACAAACAGCCCAATTTTAAAATGGGCAAAAGACATGAACAGACACTTCTCAGAAGAGGAAATAGAAAGGCTAAAAGGCACATGAAAAGATGCTCAACTTCACTGCTAGTAGGGAAATGCAAATCAAAACCACAATGAGATACCATCTCACACCCACTAGAATGGCCATTATTTAAAAACCAGAAAAGGGTAAGTGCATGAGAGGATGTGGAGAAAGAGGCACACTTACCCACTGCTGCTACCCCAAGTAAAGGAATTTTAGTTTCAAGGTGCAAAGTGCGAGGAAGTCAACCTGGCCTAGCCAAAACAGGAGAGGGGTAGACAGAAATATGCCCAGTCGGTCGGCATTTTTTGTGCTGCACATCTGGGTGTCCATACCTGCTGATTCCACCACCACAAATGCCTGCCCCGTACCTCCTGCCCTACTCAGTTCTGATGTCTCATCCGTCTGGCCAGACTCCTAGCTGTCACCACAAAAGGCTGGAGGCCCCTCTCTGGGTCCCGCCCCCATCGCCACACATTTCTGGGGTTCTTGCCTGTTCCCCTAAGAGCCCCACTGGGCTGTGGCTGTCCCCTCGTATCCAAACAGGCAGCACACCCAGGTGTTTGCTGACTGCCTGCAGAAGTGGCAAAGGCCAGTCTCCCTTACACTCATGGTCTCTAAGTTTTCCCTCCTCGCCAAAACAGTCACTCACAGAGAAGTCGGTTCTTTCTGTTTTTAAGTCAACATTATTGACTTACATCAGTATGGTGTAATTTATATAAAAATAACATGCACCCATTTTTCCTTCTCTGGAACTTTATGGAAGCCACTTTATTTTCATCTCTATTGGCTATTCACTACAAAAGTAATATGGTGGGTGTTGGTTGGTGGCTTGTGCAGAAAAGCGCTCCTGCAGCAGGCCCGAGACTGCTGTGCTGGGAAGGGGCCACGCTCAAGCTTGGTCTTTGGCTGCATCTGGGAACCCGGATTCTGGAGAGTTCCATTCCCCTGGCTGATGGGGGGGAGGGGAGGTCCCTGCACCTTGCCTCTGTGTGCAAACAACGTGCTTTATGCTGACTTGACACCTGCTGTCCTTCCGGGTCTGGATCTGGGTCTGTGCCAAGCAGAGGTGCTCATGTGACCAGACCCAATAAAACCCCCAGATGCTGGGTCTCTAAGAGCTGCCCTGGGAGACGGTGCCTCACAGGAGCTGTCCCCACTTGCTGCTGGGGAAACTGAGCCCGTCCTGTGCAACTGCATGGGGAGAGGATGCCGGAAGCTTCTGCCTGTCTCCCCTGGACCTAGCCCCACATGCCTGTCCCCTCTGCTGACTGTGCTCCAGGTCCTTTTGCTGTGATGAACCACGGCTGTGAGGACAATTGTCTGCTGAGCCTGGGGGTCCTCCTAGAGAATCCCAAACCTGGTAGTGGTCTTGGGATCCCCTGGCACAGGGCATTTAATACACTCCAAACCTCTTTCAGAATGGTTTCACCAATTACAGTTAACTGTATATTTTTGTAAGTATACTTTATAAATTAAATGAGACCATACACCTTGGAAGAACCCACATCCCACAGTGCAGCGTGGCCCCCTACAAAAGGCCAGGATTCTGAGCAGGAGCATGACCTTGAAGCCTGGCTCAGGCTTGACCCCTGGCAGGAAGAAGCTGGATACCCCCACCACCTGCACAGCATGATGGCAGCTTGTGCAGGGTGCCCACTGGCCACTCTACCTACACGAAGCTGCCCTGTCCACCCAGAAAGCCCCTCTGGAAACCCAGGAGGGGACAAGGGACATGAGGAATTCTGTAAGTGTTCTTTACCTGGTCACTCTACAACAGATAAAGGAAGCCTTGGTTTTTCCTGGGTTTTGGGCTCAGGACTCGCCTCTGCCTTGAGTAGGAGTCTGAGGGCCCAGGACAAGACAACTACAGGAGAAAACAGATGTGCCCGGCATCTCCTACTTCTGGATGTCCACCCCAGGCCCCAGGCTTCCTGCCTGGGACCCTCCATCCGTGCCCCCTGCCCCCCACGTCCTCCGTCACTCACTTAGGACATAGCAGCGAACCACGCTAGAACAGGCCAATCGGTAGGCCCAGTCCCCTCGAGGCACAGACCACAGCTCCGACCACTCATTGAGCAACTTCTTCAGCACCTGTCCGGGCAGGCCAGGATCTGCCCTCCGGGAGCAACGCAGTCAGCGAAGGGCCTGGGCGGGGGGGGGCGCAAGATTCCCTAGGAGGTTCTTGGAACCCTCCAGGCTAGGGATGGTGGCGATATCAGGGAGCAGACAGCGAGACAAAACAGGTCACACTCCCGGTTTTGAGGTGTCGGAGAGCAAGAGGTGGGACTGGGGGGGGATGAAAATGGGGTCATCCACGATGCCCTCCAGCTTTGCAGACCAGGGAGGTGGCTGGAGTCGAGGTCCGGGCACAGGAAGTGGGGACGAACTAGGGCGGGAAGATGGGAAGGCCGGGCTGTGGGACGAGGGTCTCCGGCATAAGGGGGCGCGCTGGGGGCTCCGATTCCGAGGAGGCCC
This sequence comes from Myrmecophaga tridactyla, assembly GCA_004026745.1. Lineage (NCBI taxonomy): Eukaryota > Metazoa > Chordata > Mammalia > Pilosa > Myrmecophagidae > Myrmecophaga > Myrmecophaga tridactyla. Next base: position 11,426 of record PVIY010040200.1, read on the forward strand.
CTCCTACGCCCACGGTTCTTCCACACCTGTCCCAAATTACCTGTCCTGCGCATGCGCACAACCGCGCAGGTACACCGCATCCGCCAAGGGAGGGCCATGGCAGGCAGAGGGCCCCGGAGGCGGCTCGTCAGGCCAGCTGCCTGCTCGCACTGTCCAGACGCAACCCGAGGGCGCCGCGAGGTCCAGGGCGCGAAGGCCAGGAGCGCAACTGCAGTCCCACAAACTGGCAGGACGAGCGCGCAAGGCAGGCCGACAGCGTGGGCACGCATGACACGCCGCTGGCGGCTCCGCCTCCGGCCCGTGCGCTGATTGGCCCTTGGCGCCGGGAGGTGGGGCCTGAAGCGGCGGCTGCTCAAAAGGGCCCCACGCGGGCGGGTGGGCGGAGCGCGCCCCCCGAGCGGGGTTGGCGAGCGCGGGGAGGGGGCCGGGAGGGCGGCAAAGCCGGCGCGCGCCCGGCTGGGGGCGGAGGGCGAAGGGCGGAGGGCGGGGGCCCGCGGGCCGGAACAGCCGCGGCAAGTGGCGGCGGCGGCGGCGGCGGCTGAGGCGGCGGCGGCCGAGTGCGGGGGTCCAGGCGGCGGCAGCGGCGGCCGAGGAGCCGGGCGCAATGGAGCGGAAGAGGTGGGAGTGCCCGGCGCTCCCGCAGGGCTGGGAGAGGGAAGAAGTGCCCAGAAGGTCGGGGCTGTCGGCCGGCCACAGGGATGTCTTTTACTATAGGTGAATGAAAGTGGCGGCCGCGCCGGGCAGGGCCCCAACGGGCGCCTCCCAGCGGCCTCTGCGGCGGCCGGGGGCGCCCCCACCCAGGACCGCGGTCTGGGCCCCGCGCGCGCGCGTTGGCGCGCTCGCGTACGTGTGTGCGTGCGTGCATGCGTGCCCGGCGCGCGGCGGGTCCCGCGGCCCAGCGCGCGTGCGCCTTTCGCGCGGCCGCATGGCCCTGGCTGGTCTGGGCGGTCGGCGGCCTTTGTTCGGGCGGCCGGGGCGGGCCTTCCTGTCGGACGAGGCTGCTGGGAGGCGGGGGTGGTGGCTGGACGCTCCGTGCGAGTCCGAGCAGACCCGCGGGGTGCTCGCGCGGAGCCGCAGTGGGTGGGGAGCCCGGGTTGCAGGGAGCGCGGGGCTCCTCCCGGGGGACAGAGTTCAGTCCCCTGACCTTCCCCGGTCCTGGTACGACCTTTCCTGAGTGGCGCCCCTTATTCTTCGCACCCCCCCCATTCCTGACCACGTGCAAAGAGCAGTGCTCCTCGCGGATCGTGTCCCCTCTGGGACCACACGCCTTGGGCGCGTGACTTTCTGAACCAGTAAACCTGTGCATCTGTGTTCCGAGTGGTCTGAGCCTTTCCTCTCAAAAGCCCCTTTCTGCTGCCTTTCCCCAGCGACTTGGGAAAGGTGGCAGGGAAACCCCCCTCCGTGCAACAAAGAGCTCAGTCATCGGCCTCGGCCCGGACTCAGAAGCCGGCCACCTGCTGTTTGTCTTCTCCCTCCTTTCTTCCTGACTGGTGGAAGAGAGTTTCGTTTTGGAGCCAACTTTTGTTGCTTCCTCCCCTTGGCTTCAGTTCCCTTGAAAGGAAAGAAGGACGCCTGCCATTTGTTGACCCATCTGGCGCTGGGGGGTGTCTCCATCCTTGTATGGGCCTTGGGTCGTGGGCCTCCAAACTGGGTGGGTCCAGGGCCGGTGGTTGGCAGGAGGCCGAGGCGTTCCCCACCCCCACCACCCTCGAGGCTGTGTTACCGCGTTTGGAGAGAGGAAAGTGGGTGGGGAGGGTGTTCAGAAGTGTGGCAGCTCATCCAGCACAAGCTCAGGTGCCGATTTCCAGAAAGTATAGGGACAATGATGGGAACTCTGTAAGTTCAGGAATTGAGGTGGCGGAACTGAAAGCAGGGGCCCAGGTTACCAGTGCCCATTTCCTCCTTGGGACACCTCCTCCCCTCCCCCCTGTGACTCCACCCCCTCGTTGGCTCTTTTAAAAGCTTGCAACTTTGTGGTTCTGCCCTCCAGGGTCAGTGAGGTGGCATCAGCTAGCAGCTGCCTCCCTGAGTGCTTCATCCCAAGTATGTGCATATGCTTAGTTCTCCCTTTGAAATTTCAAGGTGTCGGGGTGGCTCAGGTCTGTCTGTGCCCCCTCTCTCGACCTTGGTCGATTTAAGAGACTTGTCCAGCACCAGGTGGCAGTGATTTATGGGCCCTGCTCTCATGGGTAACAGTCCATAAAGCAATACTCTCCTTGTAATACACATATGCTGATGGTGGCAGATGCTGAGATGTGCAGGGGCGAATAACTAGGGTGCCAGGTTGAGAATGAGGGGAGGTCAGCGAGGGCCTCTCAAATGAGAGGACCTGGGCAGGTGGTGCAGGCAAAGGGAATATGGCATGTGCAGAGGCCCTGGGGAGGCACAGAGCTGGCTGCAGATGGAGCTGAACTATGGGCAGTATTAGGGCCTGGCATCGGAGACTTTCCTTCCCTCCCCCTCGTCCCAGCTGCCTAGGAGCTTCTCAGGGCCTGGCCGTGCTTCTCTGAGCCACCACCCCTGGCATGGGAGTCTGGCTATGGGGACCAGGAGAAAGCTTCAAATGGGCTGGACGAATGTGAATTCAGGTTCCCACAAGAAATGAGGGCCTGAAATGAGAGAAGAGAGGGCAGGCACCAGGTTTGGCCAGCTCAGCTCTCTGGGTGCCATTATCCCTCCCTAGGTCTGGGGACATGATGGTAATGGTGCGGGTGGCATCCCTGGCCTCCCCGCTGCCAGGCCAGGGCAGGGGTGTGATAATGGTTTTCTTGCTTCTCCTGGTCTGGAGGAAAGACTGTCCTCAACCAGAGATCTTAGGGGCTGCCCGCGGGTGTGCCCAGCACCTCGGACCCCTCAGCTGGAGAGTGGGAGCGGGACCATGTCCTCAACAGGGGGTCTTAAGGGTCCTGGTGCTGCAGAACTTCCCCAACCCTCTGGCCACATCCACAGGGCACTGTGCCCATGGTGGCCTTGACCTGACAGCGGGTCCTCAGATAAGAGAGTGGTGAGACCTGGGCCACACTCACCTGATGGGAAGATGGTGGGGTTTGTGGGGCTGGAACCTGGGAGCAGCCCTGCATTTTCTTTGGAGTATTCTCCCCATGTGACAGTATTTGTCCTGGGTCGTGGGGATTTGTGAGTGTCAGCACCCCAACCCAGGGAAGAGCTCTTGTGAACTGGGGGGCCTTTTTCAGAAGGTTTTGTTTGAGAAGCAGAGCAGGTGGGGAGGAGGCACGCGTGCCCAGCACTGAACCCCTGTCCGGGCCAGCAGGCCTGAGTGTGGCCCTGCTCCCTCGGACCCAAGCTTCTTTACAAGCGTCCTCTTTTACGTGCTCTCTGTTACCTCCCAGCAGCCCTCTCACTGGAGGGGGAGACCGAGGTTCAGAAAAGGTTAGGTGGTCCGAGTCAGCACCTGAGCCCCCCGACCCACAGCAGGGCCAGCTGGAGGTGTCCAGGGCTACCGGCTCCAAGGCTGCCTTCCACTGAGGAACACCCGCCACTGGGCGAGCTCAGGTCACCGCCATCCCTTTGGTTTTTATTCTTACACTTGTGGCTTTGTAGTGTTGTTCCCACTCAGTATCGGAGACATTTGTGTCACTGTGGATCTACAGAACCTCTTTTTAAAACCTTGAGATATGGGGCGGTGCCATGGTGGCTCAGTGGCAGAATTCTCACTTGCCATACCAGAGACCCGGGTTCGATTCCCGGAGCCTGCCCATGCCGAAAGAAAACAAAACAAAACCTTAAGATAGGCCTTAAAGTCCATAAAATCCACCCTTTTTTTGAGTGTGCAATTGAGTGGATTTTAGTCTTTTCACAAATTTAAGCAGCCGTCTGCTTGTACCCCATTAGCAGTCACTCTGTTCCCTTCCCCCAATCCCTGGAAACCAACTTGCTCTCTCTTCCATTTACTTTTACAGAACAGTGATGGGAGTGGAGACCGGAGGTAAAGGAACCTCTGAGTGGTCTTCACGTGGTCCCTTTTCCCTCTTTGTGGCTATATTTGAAGGCTGAGTCAGGGACTCGGGTCTCTGTGCTGCCCCAGGCACGAGGGCTCAGTTTCAGTATCAGCTGGCACAAGGCACAGCTAGAAAGGTAAACGTCCTGGAGGAAAGTAGCCTGTCTGCTCTTGAGTCCCTCCCAGGGTCCCCAAAATATGCAGAGGCGTGAGGGGAGCGGGACAGTTCCCTGAATCTCTAGCCCAGGATGGAGGGGTGGAGGGCAGGGAACCCCTAGCTGAGTGTGCGACCCCTTCCCTCCTGTGTAAGGTATTCTGAACTGCTGGGCACTGGGACATCTGGGAAGGGGACAGGCAAGGGCTGCCCAGATTAGGAGCTTGTCCTTGAGGTTTATGGAGGAAGAAACAAAATGAGGCTGCCCACCGGAGCTGTTAGCAGAGGTGGCTATGCCAAGTCATGGCGAGCTCTGTGCTGCGCATCTTACCACCATCTCGGGGCCTGTGCCGTGTGGCTCTCTACATGCTGGAGTCAGCATTTCCGGGGCGCGGGGCAGAGAGTAGAGAGCAGGGCGTCAAAGCCAGGCCTTTCTGCCACCAGGTCTCAGCAGGACACCCCATTCCAGCCCTCCCTGCACACTGACTGCCACGAGGAAGAGACTGCGAGACTGCTCCTCGGTCATCCCTGAAACCAAACACCTGCTCTCCTCGGGGGTCCTTGCTCACGCACATGGCCTGATTGTTTCAGGAATGTCCTAGACATGTCAGCCAGGATCCAGGGGTCAGGCCCCGTGCTTCTGTAGGTCAGCATGTCCATTTAGTGCCTGGTGCTGCCTGCTCTGGAGACCCACAGACAGGCCAGGGGCAGGCCGGGGGTAGTAGGGGTGTCTGTAGTGAGGCCCAATGATTCAGCCGGACTGGAGGGGGAGGGCAGGCCCCCTGCCCCCGCACTGACCGACTGGCCCTCCCTGCCTGCAGCCCGAGCGGGAAGAAGTTCCGGAGCAAGCCCCAGCTGGCGCGGTACCTGGGGGGCTCCATGGACCTGAGCGCCTTTGACTTCCGCACAGGCCGGATGCTGATGAGCAAGATGAACAAGAGCCGGCAGCGGGTGCGCTACGATGCCGCCAGCCAGGCCAAGGTGAGCCAGGCCCAGGTGAGCTGGGCCGTGCAGAGCCGAGCAGGTGCCGCAGCCATAGCTGAAGCTTCACTTCGGCTGAGCATGCCATTTCCTTCATCGGTTTTCTTCCTCTCTTACATTCATAACACCTGGGAAGCTGCAGAGACGCTGAGAGGAGAGAGGACGCTGTGGTGGCTCCCATGCCCCATCTCCCTCGGGTCCACCTTAGAGCTGTGGGTGCCCCATATACTGCTCTCCTAGCATTTGGACAGCAGTGTGGCAGCCCCGCGTGGAGGGGCCGTGGTTTTTACAACAGTTTCCTGTGGGTGGGCGTGAAGGCCACTGTCCATGGCCACTGCCACCAGGAGTTCTTTGCCATGGAGGGAGGAGCAGAATCTGGGTTCAGACCCCTGCACCTCTTTGCTGTATGACCTCCCAGGTTCTGTCTGGCAGGGGATGCAGGGAGTGACGGGCGGATGAGTCTGGGGGTGGCCTCGGGGCTCCACATCTGCCATTGCTTGGCATTGCTTGGCCCCGATCTGGGGTGCCCCGTGGGTGCCTCCTGTTGCTTGGAGACCACAGCTTCAACTCCCCAGTGCAGCACAGGGCGACAGGGAGGAGTGGGTGCTGGGCAAGCAGAAAGGAGTGGGTGGGGGGGTCAGAGCTGATAAGAAGGCTGGGCGCGGTTTGGAGGGTCTGCCAGCAGGTGGAACCCAGAGGCTGGCGAGGGGAGGCGGGGTCCCTAGGGCAGGGGTGTTGGGTGGGCGGGCTCGTGGCCCTGGCCATAAGCAGGAAGGCGCCTGGCGCTGAGAAGGAGGGGTGTGATCAGGGGAGGGGCAGGCAGGCCGCAGCGAGGGGCCAGTGCGCTGCTCTCCGCAGGGCAAACCCGACCTGAACACGGCGCTCCCCGTGCGGCAGACGGCCTCCATCTTCAAGCAGCCTGTGACCAAGATCACCAACCACCCCAGCAACAAGGTCAAGAGCGACCCCCAGAAGGCTGCTGACCAGCCTCGCCAGGTAGGAGCCAGGACCCGGCTGCGCTTCCGGGGGCTTTCCCCACGAGACGGCCTCTCTGCGAAACCGCCGGAGAGTTCTGTAGCGCTGATGGATGTTCCTTGACTTCAGCGTGGCCATTAGAGGCATTTGGTTTCAGAGCCCAAGTTCAGCAGCAAGGTGTTGATTCAGGAGGATGCAAAGCAAAGTATTCTCTCTGCTACAGCCCTTCTGCTGCTTGGGCCGGTTGCTGTTGGCTTTCTCCTGGCTAACTTCTGCCCCTCTGTTGTCTTGAATAGATGTTTCAGTTTTATGGGCAGACGTTTTAAATAAGATGGTGTACGTTTGGCTTTGGAACCTGTTTTTGGAAAAATGTAGACTTCTTCATGTTTCCCCAGTTTATTTTCAGACGTCTCCCAGAGTCCTGGAATGGCCAGGTGCTGGGCTGGGGCAGGAGCCTGGAGGCTTACAGGGGCAGGGAGAGGAGGAGCACAGGGTCCCCACACCACAGCCACCTCCCATGGCATTTTCCACCTTAAGGATTTCACCTCCTGGACGGGCCACCCCGCGTCTCACACTGGTGCCCAAGCTTCTAAGCCATGTTGAACCTTTGGGATGGTTGGGACCGACTTGAGGTCCCACCAAGCGCACTGGGCGCCCTGGGCCTGTGGGTGTGGCTCCTTGGCTGTGTGTTCACCATGGGCTATTTGGGGTGTGGCTGTGCCCTCTGTGGCCCCTGGGGGCCTTCCCAGCTCAGCCAGGGGTAACATTGACTCTCTGACCCTGTGAACTTGAGGATGAGGTACAGAGCTTTCCCTCAAGGGGGCTGGGGACGCTCCTGTGACAGCAGCGTGCTGGAGGGTCTCCTCCCTATTGGCTGCGTGGTCTTTTTAGGGATTATGAACCAGTCAAGTTGACTGCATGTTGAGCACCCTGGGTCCATTCTTCCCTGCCAAAAGTGGAAGTGGACATTTCTCTGCCTTTGGGAGGGCAGGAAGGAGCTAAAGTGTTGGTGCCAGACAGAGCTAAGTCACCCAGGGGGCCCAGTGTGTGGGGTCCAAGGAAGGGCTGGCTGGTGGGGCGCTGTTCTCCCAGGCTCAGGTCATGTGACCTCTGCGTCTGCTGAGAAAGTTCTCTTGGCTGTTGGGCCCCCTTGTTCCGTTTGAATTAGAGAATTAGCTTTCGAATTTCTGCAAAAAAGGCTGCAGGAGTTTTGACAGGGAGTGTAGATGGCTTTAGGTAGTTCCTGCATCTTAAAAGTCTTCCGGTCCCTGAACACAGGTCGTCTTTCCATTTTTTAACTCTTCAGTTTCTCTCAGCAATGTTTGGAGTTTTCAGTGTACAGGTCTTTCACCTTTTTGGTTAAATTTATTTATTTCTATATATTTAAATCTTTTTAGATGCTATTCATAAATGGAATTGTTTTCTCAATTTCCTTTTCAGGTTGTTCATTACTGGTGTGTAGAAACCCGGTAATGACTGATCTCTGCATGCTTATCTTGTATCCTGCAACTTTGCTGAGCTTTCTTGTAGATTCTTTGGGATTTACTATATCTGGGATCATGTCATCTGCAAATAGTGAAGGTTTTACTTTTTCCTTTCCAATCTGGATGCCTTTGATTTCTTTTTCTTGTCTAATTGCTGTGGTAGAACTTCCACATCAGTGTTGACAAGCAGTGGTGACGTGGGCATCCTTGTCCAGTGTCTGATCTTAAAAAGCTGTAAATCTTTCACCACTGAGTAGGGTGTTTGCTCTGGGCTTTTCATGTTTGCCCTTTATCATGTAGTAGAAGTTTCCTTCCATTCTTTAATATCAGGGTGATGTTGGCTTCATAGAACGAATTGGGAAGTCCTCCCTCCTTTTCTGTTTCTTGGAAGAGTTTGAATAAAATCAGCTGTCAAACCAGCAGCACAATAATACAAGATGTTACATTTGCCTGTGTGGTTACCTTCAGTGTGTGAGCCAGGAGGAATGGCTTGGCATTTCTCATGGGGTGGATTTTCTGGTAATGAATTCTTTCAGGTTTTGTTTTTGTTTTTTTTTTTTTTGTAAATGTTTTAATTTCTCCCTTTTTTTTGTATGCTGTATGGTGGGTTCACATTTTGTTATTTTTCCATGTGAGTATCCCATTATTGCAACACCATTTGTTAAATTTGTTTGTTCTTTGTTTCTTTTTGCTTGTTTGTTTGTTTGGGGGTGGGGGGGGAGTACGTGGACCAGGAATTGAACATGGGTCACCAGTATGGCAGGCGAGAATTCTACCACTGAGCCACCCTTCCCCCCTCTCCTTCATTTTGAAAAATCATTTCGGTGGATATCAAATTCTCTATTGGCGTCTCTTCTTGAGAGACTTTAAATACACCAAACCCCAAGATTTCTGGTGAGAAACCTGCCACGAGGCTTCCTGGGGACCCTGGGATGGGAAAGTCGCTCCCCCCTGGTGCTCCCAGACCCCTGCCTCTGACTTTGGGTTTGCATGGTTTCGCTACAACGTGTCTTGGTGAAGCGCTCTAGACCCTGTCTTGCTAGGAGTTCACAGAGCTCCCGGGCGTGCACATTTATGTCTTTCACCAGATTTGGGAAAGTTTCAGTCATCATTTGCTCAGATACTTTTTCTGCCCCTTTTTCTCTTGTTCTTTGGGGGCTCCATTGAGTGTGTTGGTTCGCTTGACGGTGTCCACAGCTCCCTCGGGCTCTGTCCATTTCGCTTCATTCTTTCTCCCATCTGCTCCTCGCGCTGCATGATTCCAGTTGTCTTGTCTGCAAGTTAGGTGATTTCTTCTGCCTGCTCCCGTTGGTGGTTAGAATCTGTTCAGTGGTCTTTACATTTCAGTTCCTGTCCTTTGTACCCAAGTTTCTATTTAGTTCCTCTTATAATTTACATCTCTTAACTTTGCTCAAATGATGTTTTCTTAATTTCCTTTAGTTCTTTGTGTATGGATTCCTTCAGCTCAGTGACCACAGAGGGGACGGGGGTCCGCTCCTGACTATGGAGGGGACATGGGGGCCAGTGTCCTGACCACAGAGGGGACACGGGGGTCACTCCTGACCACGGAGGGGATGTGGGGGCCACTGGCTCACACTGGCAGGGCTGGGATTTCGTCCAGGCCTGTGTGGCCAGTGGTGGCCTCTGACAGCCCCCCTCACCCCCCTGTTTTTGTTGGCACCAGCTCTTCTGGGAGAAGAAGCTGAGTGGCCTGAATGCCTTCGACATTGCGGAGGAGCTTGTGAAGACCATGGACCTCCCCAAGGGTCTGCAGGGTGAGCCAGGGCCCCGGAGGTGGTGCAGGGGCTGCAGGGGACAGCCACGGAGCCTGGCACGGATGCATGAATCCTCAGAACTTGCGGAAGCCAGTGCAAGGGGTTGGCCACTGTTCCTTGGGTGGGCCATGTCCTCCCTCTGCTCAGTGCTGGTCCAGGGAAGCCCCCCTCCCCAGGCTGAGAGCGTGGGAATCCGAGCAGAGGAGGGCATCAGGACCCAGGCGAGGGCTGTGGTCCCCATGTGCCAGCGCCCCATCTGCCTGGGGCAGGTGGGAGGGAGCAGAGGAGGGAGGAGTTTTCCAGGCACAGGGTCAGCATGCGGAGGGTCGGCGCGGGCAGCACCCAGGGCAGTGTGGGGCTGGTGCAGGGCCTCCCCCTCCACTGGACCACTTGCACCCTTGCTCTCTCCCTGCTCTCAGGGGCCCCTTTGGGCCTGCTGGGCCTGGTGCTGTCTCCATGCAGGCCAGAGTGCAGCATGGACTGGGTGGTGTTGGAACCACTGGGGCCACCTTGGTGGGCTCAGGGGCGTTTACTTTTTCCTTGGCCCTGTAAAGGTGTTGCCACGTGGGACCCAGGGGAGCACAACTTGAATTTTCTGTGTTATTAAAAAAAGAAAATTTGCAAAGAATGTGGGAGTGGAGGAAAGTGCAGAGTGCCCACCCTCGGCGCTGGCTGCTCAGGGACCTGGCCCTGTGTCCTGGGGTGCACTTATGCCACATGGCCCCAGTGACCCAGTGGCCGCTCTACCCTGCAGGCGTGGGGCCTGGCTGCACTGATGAGAGCCTGCTGTCAGCCCTGGCCAGCGCCCTGCACACCAGCGCCCTGCCTGTCACGGGGCAGCTCTCGGCCGCCGTGGAGAAGAACCCGGGCGTGTGGCTTAACACAGCGCAGCCCCTCTGCAAGGCCTTCGTGGTGACTGACGAGGACATCAGGTAGGTGGCATGTGCCCCTCACCCCCACTGAACCCTCTGCTCCCGCTGCCTGGGTTCCAGAGCCAGCCTGGGCTTGGCAAGGGCAGGGGTTCCAGAAGCCCCTTCCTCTCCTGAGCGCGCTCAGCGCATTCCTGCCAAGGGTCTAAGGCGCCACCTGGTGCGATGCCATGACGTGAAGTGCCCAGGATCCACCTGTCCTTGGGGACGGCAAGCGACTTTGATGCTTCCAGGGGTTGGGGGGACATGGATATAACCGAAAACCACTGCACCGAGTACCTCAAGATGGTTAACACCACGTTACATGGTTCCATGGTGATGGAAAGCCGAAGCCACATGGGTTCAAGAGAGGGGACCCTGTGTCCTGCCACACCCCCATTCACGTCCACACGGACTTCGTGGCAGGGGCACCTGGGGAGAGCGTTCTGAGATGCTTGTCGGGCCTCACCGGGGCCTCTTCCTGAGGCCACTATGCACAGTCTGGTAACCTCACCAGGCTGAAGAACACAGATGCAACTGGAAACAAAATCCATACTGGTTCTTAGAAACTTAGTAGAGCTTCTAGAAACAGAAGAAGTTGTTGAAATTAAAAACTCAGTTAACAAGGGAAGCAGCGGCTTTGGTCACGTCCATAAAGAGAGTAGGTGACCTGGCAGTGGGACCTGACAAAGCTGGAGCATGGGACAGGTTGTGGGAAGGGTGTGGAGTGTGGGGTGGGGATGGGAGGGGAGGAGGAGTGGGGGGTCTGGGAGCAGGCACAGGTCCTGAGGCGGCACTGCTGTAAGGAAACAGGGCAGCGGACAAGGAGCGGGCGCGGGAGCCCCCCACGAGGGCAGGGCAGCACCTGTAGAAGCATGGCTGGGGTCCGCGTGGGGGGTG
>PVIY010040201.1:0-22224 GCA_004026745.1 Myrmecophaga tridactyla
AAAACCAATCACCATACAAACATGAACACTCTTAACATTTGAACATTCCATGCTTGGTGTGCCATGAGTGGCTCACAATAGCATCACATAGTTGTATATTCATCACCATGATCATTTCTCAGAACATTTACACCACTCCAGAAAAATAAATAAAAAGAAAAAAAATCATACATACCATACCCCTTACCCCTCCCTCTCATTGACCACTAGTATTTCCCTCTACCCAATTAATTTTCACATTTGTTCCCCCATTATTCATTTATTTTTAATCCATATTTTTTACTCACCTGTCCATACCGTAGATAACAGGAGCATCAGAACAAGGTTTTCACAATCACACAGTCACTTTGTGAAAGCTATATCATTATACAATCATCTTAAAGAAACATTTTTTAATTTTTATTAACAAAATCAATCAACATACAAACAAGAAACAGTATCTCTGAGTAATGATTAATGTAAGGAGTGGAACTGGGGAGCTTAGGAGGAGTGGTAGGTGGAAAGGAGACTTTGGTTTATGTTCTTCTTGGATTTTTTTTACCAGGTACATAAAATAATTTAGTAATTAATAAGCTATTTTTAAAAAGACATACTGATGTCTACATCTTGTTTTTTATTTGCCAGTTATCACACAGGAAAAATGTGAGAACAAGATAAAATTCTTTAGCAGGTTTCAGTTTCATTTTGCTAAAAAAGAAAATCTTTTCTTTCCTATAAATCCACTGGCAAAAAATTCAGAAAGATATTCTGCATTTGATTCACTGCACAGATGATGTCGAATGCTGACCATTTGCACTACATGTCATACATAACTTCAGTTTCAAATATACCAAAAGTCTATAACACTATATTAACTCTCCAAAGGGATCTTTAATCTCATATATCTTCATGCTTTTTCAATGTACAACAGGTAATCAATTGGTTTGATTGATTTCAGGACTAAAATCCTATCAGCCTCTTACAGAAATTGTGTAAAATTAGGAAGGGAGACCCAACTCTAGCATCCCTTGACAATTTAGTAAACAGTGAATATCTCGTCTCCCTTAATCTTACTAAATAACACTGCAATTCTAAAGACTTCTTCAGATGCAATTTTCATCATGGCACTACGTTCAAACTTCCATTAGAATATTCCTTATAATACATTAAATGATTTGTCTTCTACCTCCTCTCCTGCTGAGACCAAGACCCATTCGAGAATAGTAATAGTAATTCTATTTATTATTTTTTCCTCTGTAGCATCTAACACATAGTTCCTTAATTATTTGATGTATGAATGAATTTTGAACGTCTTGTTAATGTATCTTTTGATGCCCAAATGTATCCATTTTTTATGTATCTGAGGCCAACTCCTAACAATCAGATACTCTGTTCTTGTTACTCTATGACAAACACCCATTAAGGGGAAAAAATGTATATTTTATTACTGCATTTGGGTAATAGTGGTTGGCTTAAAATTTGCAAGAGGAGAAACTAGGAAACATGGTTGTATCTATATAATCATCACCCCCAAAACACACACGTTTTGTGTTTTCTTTTTCAAAATTCTTCTACTGCATTATTATTAATTATTTTTCTCAGAAAGCTTCAAGAGAAACCTTTCTCTAGTCCTTTTCTTTGATATTTTGTGATAGTAACTTTAGTTTCCATTTTATCCTCAAAGTTTAATCAGTCATGCTGATGAATGCTTTTCCTAGTGTTAAAAAATTCCTGACTCCTGTATTCTCACTTTATTTGAAAATCATCATCATTATTTTTCTCACTGCTAGAATATGAATATTTTCTGTAACTTCAGTTTCATACGCACATATGTAATATTTAATTTATAACTCATAAATATTTCATTTTGGAACCCTAGGGCTTTTTTGGAAGAAGCCACCTTCCTTTCTGATTTTCTTTCTGTACTCAGTCTCCTTCTGATATGTTTGCAGCTTGCTTTCTTCCTAAAGCCCCTCAGGGCTCACCTGTCTCTACTTCTATGCTCTGGAGGGAATGAGTGAAAGAAGACTAGAATCATTAGAGCTTACTTAATATTATTACTCCCTTTTCCCTCAAAGTAACTAGCATATTATGACCACCTAGAAATAAAGTAAATTATCTTTTCTAAAGCTGCCCTATTTTTTAATTGTTTAGTTAAAAAAGAATCATAGAGTATTAACACTGGGCTAGGCCACTGTAAATTCCTATTACACAAAGACAGGGAATGAGTAATTAAACGAAGAGACCAAAACCTACAAACAAAACAACATTCATAAGATATTGGGAAAGCAGAGTCAAATAAAAAATAGTCCCTACTTCAACAAGGTTACAGATTATTAGAGAAGGACACTGAGTAAATCATATAGTAATTTCTATTAATATAAACAGGATAGTATGGGGTGTATTAGTTGAATAAATGCTGCCAGAAAGCAATATACCACGAATGGAATGGCTTTTTAACAGGAAATTTATTAAATTACAAGTTTATAGTTCTAAGGCCATAAAAACATCCAAAATAAGGCATTTAGAAAAAGATACTTTGACTCAAGAAAGGGCAAGTTCTGTCACATGGTTCACCCTCCCAGATCTTGATATATAGGCAGAAACAGCTTGCAGAGAGCTAAGGCAGTGTAAGAAACAATGAAGTCAAAGTGGCTTGGGAAAAAGAAGTATCTGCTATAAATCATACAATAGAGCATCCCAGAGGAGAAGAAAGTTTATTTCATAGGGAATAAAGGGGATTGAATTCTTTTACATGAGGGATTCCCAAGGTCAGGATGAAGAGCAAGCCCAGGATAACATACATGCTCAAAAAAGACAGAGAGGACATTGCACTTCACATTTGCCTCGGGCTGATCTTTTTGTTCAAGGGGCTAAACTCTGAATAAGAGTTCCAGCTAATACAGAACCAATTTGCAAAGTGTGTGAAGGGTGACTTTTGTGTTGGTTGGTTTGTTTTTGTTGACACCTATCACTCAAGGAAATCTTAGTCATATCACTAGCTGGATACAAATTTAAGGGATAGACAGCTAAGGGATTAAATCCTACAGTTAAGTATTAATAATAAATAAATTTCTTTATTATTAATATTTAGTAAATATTAAAATGTACTCTGTGCAGCAAAAGATTAACAAAGAAACAAAATAATGGCCCATCCAAAGCAGCAAGATTTAAGTCCAGAAACCACCAATGAAGAATACCAGACTGTAGACATAGCAGACAAAGACTTTTTTTTTTTTGCATGGGCAGGCACCAGGAATCAAACCCAGGTCTCCGGCATGACAGGCAAGAACTCTGCCTGCTGAGCCATGTGGCCCACCTAGACAAAAACTATTTTTTTAAATGACCCTCAATATGCTCAAGGAGACAAAGGCAAACACAGAGAAAGAACTAAAGGATATCAGGAAAATAATGAATGAACAATAAGAGAACCTCAATAAAGACACAAATTTTTTAAAGGAATCAAACAGAAATACTCGAAGACCACAATAACTTAAAATCCATAGAGAGTTTCAAGAGCAGATTGGAACTGGAAGAACTGAAGATAAGAATATTGAAATAATACAGGCTAAGGAGCAGCAGAAGAAAAGAATTTAAAGAATAAACAGAGCCTAAAAGAGCTGTGAGTCTCTTCAAGCATGCATTATATATTTATGGGAGTGCCAGAAGAAGAAGAAAGAGAGAAAATTGCAAAAGGAATATTCAAAGAAATAATGACAGAAAACTTCCCAACAGCACTTTAAATAATTATATGCCATAACCAAGTGGGATTTATCCCCTGGGTGCAAGGGTGGGTCAACATAAGAAAACCAATTAATTTAATACACCACATTAACAGAATGAAGGAAAAGCCCACGATTATCTCAGTTGACTTAGAAAATGCATTTGACAAAATCCAGCATCCTTCCTGATAATATACTCAGAGGAATAGGAGTAGAAGGAAATTTTCTTAACATGATAAAGGTCATGCATGAAAACCCACAGCTAACACCATACTCAGTGGTGAATGACTGAAAGCTTTCCCTCTAAGATTAGGAGCAAGAAAGGGAAGCTTACTGTCACCACTGTTCTTCAACATTGTACAGGAAGTTCTAGCCAGAACAAGCATGCATGAAAAAGAAAGCTATCCAAATGTGAAAAAGAAAGCTATCCAAATGTGGAAAAGAAGAAGTAAAACATTCCCTATTTGTAAATGACCCTACATGTACAAGATACTGAAAAATTCATAACAAAGCTACTATAGCTGATAAATTCTGTAAGGAGGTGGGATACAAGATCAACACACAAGAATCAGTAATGTTTCCATACGCTAATAATAAACAAACTGAAGAGGAAATCAAGAATAAAATTCCATTTACAATAGCAACTTAATCAAATATCTGGGAATAATTTTAACCAAGGATATAAAAGACATGCAGAAAACTTACAAAAACTGCTAAGAGAAATCAAAGAAGACCTAAGTAAATGGAAGAACGTTCTGTGTTCATAGATCAGAATACTAAATGTTGTTAAGATGTCAGTTCTAACCAGAGCAATTTACAGATTTAGTGTGATCCCAATCAAAATTCTGTCAGTCTTTGCAGAAATGGAAAAGCCAATCATCAAATTTATATGAAAGAGTAAGGGGCCCTGAATAGCTACAACCATCTTGAAAAAGAAGAACGAAGTTAGAGTACTCATACTTATCAATCTTCAAACTTATTATAGTGTGAATATATCTTAATAAAATTGCATTAAAAAACTTATTACAGGATGGTGTGACAGTGACTCAGTGGCAGAATTCTCGCCTGCCATGCGGGAGACCTGGGTTCATTTCCTGGTGCCTACCTCTGCAGAAAAAAAAAAAAAAAAGAAAACACCTTATTACAAAGCCACAGCAATCAAAACAGTATGATACTGTCACAAGACAGAAATATGGACCAATAGAATTGAACTGTGAGTTCAGAAATCATCCCTCACATTTACAACCAACTGATTTTTAACAAGAGCAAAGATCATTCAACTGGGAAAGAACAGTATCTGCAACAAATGATGCTGGGAAAACTGGATAGACATATGAAGGTGAAGGTGGACCTCACACAATATACAAAAAATCAACTAAAATGAATCAAAGACCTAAATATAAAAAGCAAACCTATAAAAGAAGAAAACAATGGGCAGCATCTCCAGGACATTGTATTAGGCAATGGTATATTAGACTTCACATCAATAGCATGAGCAACAAAAGAAAAAAAAAATTGATGGATGTGACATCATCAAAATTAAAAACTTTTGTGCATCAAAGGACGTCATCATGAAAGTGAGAAGAAAGCCTACAGAATGGGAGAAAATATTTTGAAATCACATATTTGTTAAGGGTTTAGTATCCAGAATATAGAAAGAAATTCAACTCAACAAGAAAGAGACATGAACCCAATTTAAAAATGGGAAAATAACTTAATAGCCATTTCTCTAAAGAAGATACACAAATGGACAAGTACATGAAAAGAAGCTCAACATCATTACCATTAGGGAAATGCAAAACAAAATCACACTGAGATACCAGTTCATACCCACCTGAAAGGGGACTATTCAAAAAAAGGAAAATAACAAGTGTTGGAGAGGATGGGAAAAATAGGAACACTCATTCATTGTTAGTAGGGATATAAAATGGTGCAGTTGCTGAGCCAAATAATTTGGCACTTCCTCAGAAAGTTAAGTATAGAATTACTTATGACCCAGAAATCCGATTTCTAGATACGTACCCAATGGAATTGAAAGAGGAACATGAAGACATACCAATGTTAATAACAGCATTATTCTCAATTGCCAAAAGATGGATGCATTCAAAGTATCCATTCATAGATGGATGATAATCCAAATGTGATACATACCTATTATTCAGCCATATAAAAGGAATGGAATTCTGATATATGCAACATCATGGATGAAACTTGGAGACATCATATTGAATGGATTAAGCCAGAATCAAAAGGACAAATATTGCCTGATTTTATTAAAATGAAATAATTAGGATCAGCAAATCCATACAATTAGAAACTAGACTATAGATTACTAGGAGCCAGGGTTGGGGTAAGGAATGGGAAGTTAATGCTTAATCCATAAAGAGTTTATATGGGGTGACTGAAAAGTTTTGGTAATGGATAGTGGTGATGGCAGCAAACAACATTGTGAAAATACTTAATACCACTAAATTATATATTTGTATGTGATTAACAGGGAAAATTTAGGTTGTATATTTGTTATTAGACTAATAACTTAAAAATATAGGACTGTACAAACATAAACGGTGAGCTCTAATGCAAACTATTGAGTACAGATAATAGTATAATCATAATATTGTTTCATCATTTGTAGCAGTTACCACACTAATGTAAAGTGTTAATAATAGAGAAAATTGTGTGTGAAGCAGGTATATGGGAACTCCGTATTTTCTTCATGATTTTCTATAAAACTACAACTTTTTTTTTTTTAATGTTTAACTGCTTAGGACACTGCCTGTGTGTTTGTATGTGTGTGTGTGTGTGTGTGTGTGTGTGTGTGTGTGTGTGTGTGTGGTGTGCATGCATTCATGTTTTGTCAGGTTTCCTCTCTGGGAATTGCCTGCTTTTCTCCATTACCTATTTTTCTATTGGGTCATTTGTCTCCTATACATATTTTTGCCCTATAAGTTGATTGACATTCTGATTACTAACTCTCTATTGCTTTGTGATTATTGCTTTGGGTGAACAGAGCTTTTATTTCAATTTAGTTAAACTTATCAAACTTTTATGGCTTATATTTTTTGTGCCTGTTTAAGAAGTCCTTTCAACTCCCAAGTACATAAAGCTATCCTCTATATTTTTCTGAAAATTATAGTTTCCTTTCATATTTAGCTTTCTCTCTCACACACATACACATGCACATTGGTTGCTCTTATCTATCTTCTTTCCTCTCCCTAGCCCCTTGGATTCCAGTCCAGAATAAGGTCTACTCCCTGAACCAGAGGTTGCCTTGGATTATTTCCTGATCAGAGATAGTCCTCCCCCCTCACTGGCCCCTCATCCTTCTGAAACCTATACTTCCATATAAAACAGGGCATGGATTTTCTTCTCAGTCTCCTTTTTCTGAATTGGGCACCTCTGCTCTTGTTCCTGACATCCAGCAGTAAGTGTGGAGTATTTTCGGTCTTCTCGGAGACCAGACCACTGGCTGCGCTCTAGTTTGTACTTCTCTCGTCTTTGGATCTGTAAAAATACATATCTTGCTTTTGAGACTTGCGTCTTTTTATTTTGTTTTTATATTCACTCTACCATTTCTCTATGTTTGGAGAAGAAGTGGTACATCAAGACTTAGTGCACTGTCCTGACCTGAACCCAACAACCACCATTTCCCTAAAAACACAAAACACCCAAGAACTGAATCCTGATGAAGAGATATAAGAAGAAATAAAATAGAACTACTCTATTGAGAACTTCACAGATTTTAAAACATATTCATATCAATTCAATGAGATGGAGAGGGCTGGTATTATTGTGTCTATTCTAGAAATGAGAAAACTGACACACAATGAGTTTAATTGATGTACTAGAATCAAAACCCAAATCCTCCTTTGCCTATTACATTGTTCTTTTCACTACTGACAATTCAGAATACACGCATTGAATGTATATTAGCCAAAGCAAGAAAATCAGAAACAGTTTAAATAAAGATAGAGTTTTTTGGCAGTCTTGAACTCCACTTTTCTGTTACTTCCCTCATTGGTCTCTCATTCTAGGCTCTAAACCTAAACTTATAAACTATCCAATATATTTATTTACTGTATGATATTAAAAGATTGGTAAACTTCAGTAATCTCCCCAAAATATTTGCATTTTTACTAGAACAATGGAAATAAATTCCAATTGTACATGTTCTGAGTAATACTAGCCTCTAGAGGATATACATTTAAGGAACGGTTCCCTACCACTGTTCCCTAGATCACACCTTAAACATCTTTATTCTCCTACATAAAAACCTCATATCTTAGAATAATGAAGATTTGAACTTATTTAACATAAAGAGTAAACTATACCTTACACATGCACCAAATTAAAGGCCAGTATTTCTGTTAACAGAACTACTTATTAGAGTTTTATATGTAGTTCTTCTAGAATGATCACCTATTTACACATCAGTAGTAGTAACTATTATGAAAATATTTAAAGCTGATGCATGGCTAGGAAAATGTAATCTTGATCAAATAAGACATTTCTGAAATTCAATCACTGTATAACTTGCTGAAAGGCAGAATAATGAAAAAGACCAGTTACTTAGGTGACAAAGTATAAACTTGACCTAGTTTTGCTAAATCTGTACTTCTTTGGTTTTTCTATTTTCTTATTTCAACCCAAGTTCTATTTGAGTAATTATATATTCTTACTATATGTACACCACCCTGAGGAACTGTTTCCCATAATCTCTTAACTCTGGGTAAGGGAAGGGGAGAGGTTCTTAGAAATCTCACTTACTAAGATAGTCCCATATTCATTAAGTCATGAAAGGGTAAATTGAAATCTTCCGCATAAAATAAAAGTCTTCTTCTTGTTTTCTAATTCATAGTGGAAAGAGAGATATGTAATTTCAATTAAGGTTTGAATAAGGATCAGTCTTCCTTTATTCCTCCAAATTCTTAGAGAATACCTCCCATCTATAATGATAGAAAAATCCCATTCCTAAAATTATACCTTTAAGCAAAGTTGTTTCTTTTTTAACATTTTTTTATTGTGAGATATATATACCAAAAAGCAGTAGATGTTAAAGTACATTTTTACAGATAGTGATAGAACAGATTTCAAAGTTTGGTATGGGTTACAGTTCAACAATTTCAGGTTGCATCTATTTTCAAGTGGGTTTTTAAGGAGTCTTTTCCTGGTATCAATTTCTTTTGAATATTTTTCTTTTGCAATCACTTGGTCACAATATAAAAGCTATATAGTTATACAATCATTTAAGCAAACTTTTAATCACTGCTGCGATTCTCTTCTGATATAAATGAACAAGAATTGAACAAAAAATCAACTTGGAGTTTAGCAAATGTATGATAATCATACAGATGAAATATGCTCATAAAAGCCTATTTTAGACCAGAAAAATGCTCTACCTAAATATCTTTCTATGGGGAATATAAAGTATAAACAGTGTTGAACTGTGCCCTTTATTCTCCTAGGTTTTCAGAGTATGGGACATCCAGACACTTTCACTTTTACAAGTTTTCCATGACAGCCAGGGAGGTCCAGGAGACATGCAGATTTACTCTATGGTCTATGATTCCAATCACGGCATGCTTATTACAGGTATGTTTATCCAATTAATGTCAAATGAAAATTGTATCTTGATTTTTTATCTTTTTTTTTTAATTAGCACCTGAACAGTAACAAGAAAAAAAAAATACCTTGAAGGAGAATATATACACTCTGATTCTCCACAGTAGATATTCAATTCAATTCCAGTGTTTCATATTGTTCTCTGGTCAGGTGGAAGAAGCATTGAATTGCACTACTCTGAAAATACCAGGTCAGTACTCTAGGTTCTTGAACCGAAAAGACATGGCCTGGGTTAAAGCAGAGAAGTGAGAGGTAGGTAACCTTTTGTTAAATGTAGGACAAATCGAGCACCCATGGTCAGCTCCATTTTGACTCTTTGGAGAAGGAATATGATCCTGTCTTAGAACGAATCCATCAACAGGTTGAGTCCATACCTGTTTTTTTAGTGAGACAATTTGGCACCATACTTTCCAGTTCTGAGACATTTAGTAAGGAGGGTGCTAGCCACCACCCATCCCCACCTACCTTTGAAGGCAGAGAGAGAGAAAAGAGTCTAGGGTGAAAAAATAACAAAGAGAGAAGAGACTCTAGGGTTAAAGATCCACAGTGCTGATGCTGATGGATTTGTGGTCTCCTTTTTTGTGGCCTCTTAGAAAGAAACGTTTACTGAAGAGCAAACGTTTACTGCTGAGCATTTAGCTTGAACAATGTTCATATGCATTCCCTTAGGGTATAGATGAAAAATGAACAATATTAATAGTAGTTCCTCCTTCTGGAACACCAACGCAGAATGCATTTCCTAAGCGTTTTTCCCACTGACCACCTGCTCTGAACCCCTGTGGGATTAATTAAGGCAGAGAAGTGGCTGTGCTATCTCTGCTGGTCGAGAATATAATTATTTTTAACCATTTTTTTCTCTTTGTTGGGCTAGGAGTGAACAGGCATTTCATGTTCAATAGATAATTATTCATCTTGTAAAACAGAGTGCAATTCCAGTTTTAAGCAACTCTTGCTCTATATTGCTTCCTCTAAAAATAACATATTAATGACCGCAAGTGAATTTTATCTCATAGTGCCCCAATTAGGGCTCAACATTTCCATTATATTTATCATCAGAGCAACTAAGGATCAAATAACAAAACAAAAACAAACAAATGAACCAAAAGCAGAAAGAAAATCAAGAGTCTCTCCCAATTTTATGTAACTCTGCAAAATATAGAACTCTGATATTGCTTATCACTAAAATTGCATACATTGATTGCAGCTATCAATTTGACATCAGAATTACAGAAACGTTCTCTCTCAGGTTTTCAGTGTATGTTTGATTCAGTCATACTAGTCTTCTAAATCTGAATGACAGTAACACCACATTCTGGAAATGCTTTGTAGAATATTCTGTTGCTGCTGTCACTGTTGTTAATGTAATTACTCTTACTAGGACAAATAACATTTGTATAGTTCTTTTACAAGGTGCTTTCATATGCCTTATTTTGTTTGATCTGCACAACCACTACATGGGGTAGGAATTGTTATTTTCCCATTTTAAGACAACAAACCGAATCTCAAATAGTTCAGCTGATAGTAGACACACAGTTGAAAAGTAGAGCTGGGAATCTTTCTCAAAGATATGACTCCTGAATCTGCATTCTTCATCTGTATCACATTCAATCCATAGTGGTAGTGCAACTAACCAAAAAATGTAGAGGTTTACCACTTGTTCAAAAGCACATGTAGTTTTGCTGATGTCAGTTCTGAATATAATTTTCAAGAATCTTCTGAGCAGCACAAGTCTAATGTTTTTTAAATTAGAGAAGTTGTAAGTTTATAGAAAAATAATGCAGAAAATGTAGAGTTCCCATGAACCCAAACAAGCACACATATTTCCCTATTATTAACAATTTGCATTTGTTAATACAATTGGTGAAGCAGTATTATTATAATCATACTACTAACTACAGACTATAGTTTATATTAGTGTTCACTGTGTGGCACAGAACTCTGGTTTTCTGTTTCTTAATTTTTATTCTAGTAACACACATACATCCTGATATTTCCCCTTTTAATCATATTTAACTATAAAATTCAGTGGTGATAATTACATTTGCAATGTTGCACTACCATCACCACCATCCATTACCAAAACATTTTTGTCATCCCAAATAGAAACTCTGTGCCAATTAAGCATTAACTCCCCATTCCCTAACCCTATCCCAGCCCCTAACCCTCTCCCAGCCCCTGGTAACTGGTATTCTAGTTTCTGACTCTATGAGTTTGCTCATTCCATTTATATAAAATCAGTGAGATCATATAATATTTGTCCTTCAAGTTTCACCCATGTTGCTGCATGTATCAAAAGCTAATTCCTTTTTATGGCTGAATAATATTTCATTGTATGTATATACAACATTTGGTTATCCATTCATCTGTTGGTAGATGCTTGGTTTACTTCCATCTTTAGGGAATTGTGAATAATGCTGCTGTGAACATCAGTGTACAAATATCTGCTAGAGTCCGTGCTTTCAATTATTTTGGATATACACCCAGTTCATACTTAATTTCCTTAATTAAGTTAATTAAGTTCATACTTAATTTCCTGAGGACACGTCAAACTATTTTCCACAGCAGAAAACACCACTTTATATTCCCACCAAAAATGAATGAGTGTTCTTACTTTGCCATGTCCTCTCCAACACTTGTCATTTTCAGTTTTTTGAACACTTGCGTTCAAGAGGGTGTGAAATGGTATCTTATTGTGGCTTTAATATGCATATCCAAAGTCTATTTTTCTTCATTAATGGTTTCTGAATTTTAATCTTTTTCCTTTGGAAGTGACCCATGTTTCTGTTTGGTTACTTTTAAAATATTCACTCTCTTTATTGATATTATCATATTGCTCATTCATCATTTTTTCTGAGATCTTTTAGCTCTTTTTCCATGTTTACCTTTATCTCCTTGAGCATGCTGAAGATCATTTTTTAAAAGCCTTTGTCCGGTATGTCCAAAATCTGGTCTTCTTTGTTGATGGCTTCTGGATTTTCACTTTCTTCCTGTGGATGGGTCATCATTTTTGTTTTTGTTTTGGTCTTGAAATCTTTTGCTACTCTGTATATTTCAATACTTTAATGTGTTAATTCAGATTTAGTCCCTGAGTTGTGTTCCTTAAATTTGTATCCAGCTAGTGATATGACAGAGATTTCCTTGAGTGCAGGATCTAACAAAAACAAACGCAAAAAGTCACCTTTCACAAACTTTGCAAATTGGCCCTGTGTTGACCAGTGCTCTCTTTCAGAGTTTAGCCCTCCTATCAAGAACAGCCCAAGACAAATGTGAAGTGCAATGTCCTCTCTGTCTTTTCTGAGCCTACATGTTATCCTGGCCTTGTGCTTTATCTTGGCCTTACTATCTTCACACATGACCAGATTTTGTCTTAAAATTCGTATGCTTTAGGAAAGCATTTAGTACCTCCTGCTCAAACTTCACTCGAAGTTGAGGCTTCTTTGGAGGGACAGGAGAAACTCAATAAAAACTTTGGTAGCTTAATCTCCACATCAATAAAATAGGCAAGAAGTTTCATGTTCGTTTGAGTTATGTAATGCTCTGGTGTTGGCCTCAGCTATGACCCGAAGGAATGTTAAAGTAAAACGAGAGAGAAAGGGATCAGGGGATCCAGAGACATCAGTCTTCAGACAAGTTTATTTTCAGCCAACTGCAAAATCATATACTGGCAAGAAAGGTGATAAAGGTTGTTTGCATGCAAAGGCTAAGGATTACAGTGCAAAAACAAGTTCCAGGAAGTAAATGCTTCTAAGGCTAGG
The DNA here is from genome assembly GCA_004026745.1 of Myrmecophaga tridactyla. Classification (NCBI taxonomy): domain Eukaryota; kingdom Metazoa; phylum Chordata; class Mammalia; order Pilosa; family Myrmecophagidae; genus Myrmecophaga; species Myrmecophaga tridactyla. Next base: position 13,079 of record PVIY010040201.1, read on the forward strand.
ATGTTAATTTCCCTTAAGCAAATCTCTTCCATGCCTCATTGTGCTTTATCTGCATAACTTAGCTTCTATTGAAGTTCCAGATCCTGAAAGCTCAAGTCTGCCTTTCCTTGTGTCTGCAAGCTTTAGGTTAAACATCAACCTTTTAACTCCTACACTTTGGAATTCTTATTTACCTTTTGAGGCATTCAACTAAAGCACAGCATAATTAGTTGATTTTGAAAGTTTAATCACACTCACAGTTCACAGTGTTACTTTAAAACCAAACCAAACACCTTACAAAAGTTGCAATTAAAGAATATCTGCTCTCTATCTACATTATCATGGTGATTTTAAAACCAATCTTACTTAATATTGATGGCTCTAAGGACTGGTTTCCATTCATTCTCACTCATTGCATTGAAGAAGCCCATGTTTAGAGTGCTTTATCATTCGTTGGTTGAAAAGAGCTCCCTAACAATAAATTTCAACCACTAAATGGAAGCCTAACTTCAGTAGAAAGCTGACCATCACCATTATTGCTGTGTATCACGAGATGGAGAATTATGCAGTAGGCACAATGAAAATAGAAAGGGGGAAATGGACCATAAAAATAGGAGAATTGAGTTCATTAAAAAGGGCATATAAAGTCCAAATAGCTACACTTGAAAATTAATGAAACCCCAAATGTACACTTTTCTCTTGGTTGAGTCAGATCTGTTTCATTAAAAAAAAAATGCTTTAGAGTAAATAAATGTATTTTTACTTAATTTCCTAAGCATCGTTAGGACCAATCTCACTGGTTGATTGTCTCCAAACCTAGCTGATTGCATGAAATCCTTTGTGATTCAAAAATTCTCATGTTGGATACCTATGAGATTTTTATTCCTGTTTCAGGATCTAGTGTTATGGACATGTATCCTTTGACTCGGATGATACAAGATACAAAACAGATTCCTCACACTCATGAAAGAGAAATCAATGTCATGCTTTACAACAAAACTTTTCACCAAGTACTTACTATCTGCTCTGAATCCATAATTAAGGTGGGTAGATACTGGTTCTTCAGAAAGAAAAGGTAAAGCAGGTAAGATTTTCTCTTCTTATAGTTAAATCATCGAGTGGTTTAGTAAATTTTGTGGCATATGTGATGAAACCTTCTCTCTGGAGCTATTTTTAAGTTTTTAAACCCATAGCAAATGAACTCATGAGAAACAAGTATTTCTACCCAGCTTAAACTTCCTACACTTAAGCAACATATTCAACTCAATAAATAAAACTAGTTTTTAACTATCAAAATAGGAATTTTAAAAGAAATATATCAAAGATAAAAAAAATAGATTATTTTACTACTATTTTTTTAAGCTGGACTGTTGGAAGAGGATATATGTTACCAAGGCAGGGAAAGAAATTTATAGGAGTTTACTATAACCTCTATGGGTAGAGAATATATGACAAGTACCTTAAGTTCTTTATCTTATTTAATCTTCATAACACTTCTTTATAGACAGTATAAAGAATTCCACTTTAAAAATGAGGAAACTAGGGCTCAGAGAGATCAAGCAACCTGCTCAAATCATAAAACTAGTAAGCATCAGGGCTGGGACATGAACCCAGGTTTGTCCAACGCGAAAACCTATGCGCACTTTCCACTGCATTGTCCTAACCTTGTCATTACTGTGTTCCTAGATGCCAGGGTACTTGACCATGCTAACTACATCTACAGTTATGACTTCTGAAGCCATTTGACAGTGATGGCTGGAGGTGTTTGCTTCAAGGCTTTATCCCTTTATTTCATACATACTCTCAAAAAGGAGACATACAGTGTAGTGTGGAACATTCCTTTGGGGATTTTAAATCCCCTCTCAATCTTAGATGTTCTGTGCTCGTGTACTTGAGATTTTCTCAGGCTCAAATCCCCTAACCAGTTAATTGATGCTTATTTATGGTAATACTTTCAGAGAGTAAGTGAGGAAAATGAAAAAAACCTGCCCTGTTTTCAGGCAATACTGATCTCTTAAGGAGAAAAATAATGACTTCCCTGGGGAAACAAAGAAACAAATTTAAAAAAAACCCAAAACCAGAGGAATACATCTGGGTGAGTTTTCATACAGATTGGTTGAAGAGGAATGAGACTTCAGGCCTGAGACCTCTTCATGCAGTGACCCACATTCCTCTTTCTCCCCCAAGGGTGCAGAGAGGTGAAAAGCATGGGTGCCAGGACAAGACTGGCATATTTACAATACTAGCTCTCCCACTACCCCTTCCCAGCCCAAGTCATTATCTGGCTCAAGACTATTTCACCAGCTATATCCCAATTCTCCCTCTTTCACTTCAACCACAAAAGCTTTCTCTCCATTTCCTGAATGAGCATCGCCCCTTCCAATCTTTCATATTCACACCCCACCCCCACCCCAGTACTTAAGAGTGCAATCATTTTGTGTTGCCAGTTCAATTCTATTATTTACTAGCAATTTGATTTACATTTCAGCATGGCAGATCCAAGAAGAGGGAAAGGTTCATACTGAATAGTTTCTAGAGAGGGATTGTGTTTCCAAAGAGGGACAATGATAAGTCTCTACATATTTCTAGATTTTCTAATCATATCCAGCTGGACTTATTATACAGAAGGGCTACTCTGAACTCTCTCTCTACCTATCTCTATTTTCCTATCTCTCTATCAAGAGCTGGGCCCAGGCACCTAGTCAGAACCCTCATTGGAAAGGTCAGTGAGCTATTGCCCCCAAGGCTCTCCCAGATTTCATGCTGTCCCGTGATCTCTGGCTAATTTGGGTAAATATCAACCAAAAAAATAAATGCAGTCTGACATTTTTCTGCTGCACTTCTAATTGTGACGTTTTTATCTTGTTGCTACCCTTGCTTCATGCTTACAATAGCAATCGACTTCTTCCTCCACAGCCAGAGGTTGCCTGGAATCGAGTTGTTGCCTGTCTCAGCCACTGACATGTGCAGCAGGCTTGCTCCAGGACAGCACAGTAACTGTTAGACAACACTGCATTTTTTAAGCTTTCTTTGATCAACCAATATTCAGGGCAGAATGTTGGGAAAGGTAATAGATGGGCTTCATACCACTTTTGAGGCTATTATGAATACTGCAAAATTTTGAAAATAATTGAAGGGCAAATGCATTCCTTGCATTATTTATTCATTTCTACAGGTGTGGGAACTAGAGACTGGCCTCCAAATATATCAGATTTTAGACCCTCATGGCTTCAATGTTGAACTGACAGCTGCAGCAATTGATGAAACTGGACTTGTTTTTGCCACAGGAGCACATAATGGTCAGTCTAAACTCCAAGTATGGCCTCCCTGCTTTATGTCCTGAGAATTTGTGTGAGGATCACACTAGTTTTGGGGGTTAGAAGAATAGCATGAGTCAGATGAAATATGTAAGAATGCCAGTAACATAGGCTGCCCAGCTGATCAGCGATAGATACCCCAATGGGTATTAATGTCTTTATATTGATTTTAAAATAATCAAAATTTTATTAGATTTATGAAGTTGTATTACAGTTTTCAAAAGTTTTTCACATGTACTGTCTCATTTAATCCAGGGAGGGCCTTATCTATGTTGTACTGACTCATTCAATCCTTCTACTTTTGGGTACCATCAGCTAAGGGGCATTAGATTTAGTACCTGGTCACAATATTTTTACTGGGTTTGGACCAGAAAAAATACCCAGCAAACTTTATTGTATAACACCTAGAATTCCATACTGGACTTGTTTCCATGTCTAAGCTTCTTGAGGGCATGAACTGCGCCAACTTTAAAGGCATGTCACGCTCAGATTGTATAACATTGTTTGATGCTTCTCACATGGTGGTGCCCTGCATAGAAGTTCTAGGAACTAGAGGGTTACACACTGCCTCCCTGCCACCTCATCTTGTTCAGAACTTCTGTAAAAGAACTACTTTATCTGGACAATATGAACAACTGAATACACTGCTCAGAATCTTGTAAATCATTAATGCTTGCTCACCAACCAATACAGCAAACATCCTGATATGAAAGTCTCATTTCTAAAAAGATGAACAGATGATAACACAGCATGAAATAAAATTATGAATGCTGGGTTGATGGGATGTGAATGAATGCAACTGTTCTTCATATGGAGCAATTCTTAAGAAAGCAGTTGCACTGTTCTATAAGCACAGCCTGTATACAAATGAAAATTAATTATAGAAATTCTGAGCAATATATACAATCATTATCAGGCATAAACATTAAGAAATTTATAAATATATGTGACTTTAGATAGTATTATTTTCATGAAAGCAATTCATATTTTACTTTGTTAGTTCTAGAATCTATAATTCTTTTAAATGTTGGCAGTTTGTCCTTCTCAGAGTTACCAATGTTAGGTGACAAAGATCCTGGATTCAGGACAACTCAGATGTAGGATTCTTACCCCAAAGCTTTTCTACCCATTAGCCACTAGTCCTCTCTTTCTCAGCCACCCACCACCAAGGAAGAGGTGAGCAATACCACTTTCTGCACCACCAAATCTAGCTACCAAAATTCTGAGGTAACAAAAAACCTGGCCCAAGAGATTGTGGTCCACATAACCCAGGAATGAATGAGAGCATGGTCACTTCTTTTAATTGTTTATTTGTGTGACTATCTTTCTACAAGACTGTAAAGTCCTTGTGGACAGGAACTTGGCCTGCTCCCTCTGTATCTCTAGCTTCTACTACAATGCTGGGCAAATAGGAGAATTTAATCAATGCTTATTGACTTTGTTAGTGCGCAAATAAGTGATGAGAGTTATGAGTACTGCTGATGGGGAGAACCTCACATGAGGGAAGGAAAAGAACCCAGTAAAAAAACTGGAAAACATTCATACAATAAAGGCAGAAAAGATTCACTTAGCAAGGAAAGATCAAATAGGAGAGCAGGGAAAAGAGCCACGAATTTCAAGACATTGTCTGGTCCCATTTCGTTTTATCAGCCTGTGACAAACTGATGTATATAGAAATGTATATCATGCACGGCAAGGCTGAGGAGACTCATAGTATGAAACAAATATAGGATAATTTTTTGGCAGAAAGCTCTCAATTAGATCAATTTTCTTTGAGCTGAAAGCCAAGCTTTCTATAGATCGTTTTTATCCACAAAGTCCTTTTCCGCTGTGCCTAGGAACAGTTAAAATCTGGGACTTCGGCAGTGGACAAGAGATGAAAATGTTGCCTGAAGGGAAAGACTGGAAGGACGAAGAGCACATGCTGCGTCGCCTGCTTTTCCTGAAACCTCAGGAAAAACACGAGTACTTTGTCCTTGCCTTGGAACACAATGGGAGGATCAAAATGATCCAGGTTTAGTCTCATTTCTATATTTTGTGCTCTGGTTTCTTGGGAAAAATCAAACGAGTCAGGGGACGCCTCTCTTGCCAGCCGGCTGAGGACAGCACTGATTCACCAACCTTCCCATAATGCTCCTAAATAACCTCTTCAAGGTCCAAGCAGAGACAGAAAAAGAGCAGCTGCCCACCCACAGCATCCCACCCATCAAAAGTGTGTCGAAGGCTTAAGTCAGAGAGCTTTAAAGTGGGTGTTAGAAAGGTAAATTGGCACATAACTGCCACCACTGACACTGTCGATAAACTTATTTGGGAATAATTCACTGGCAAGAACTGTTCTCCGGCAGGCTCTGTTAAAAGGGGCAATGATTCCTCTCTGTCTCTTATAACCCATGGCGCACTCAGGCATATGCAAGTCATTATTTTAATTTGTCACCAAAATTGCTTTGTTTACTTTAAAGTTTTTTATGTAATCTGCTCAGGGCTGTTTTAGGAGGGTTGAGGTAGACTAATTTATTTTTCCTATGAATCTATTACCACCTAGCAATGCTAATGCCATCATCATATTTATAATGAAGACTAGATAATTTATATTGGCTATTGAATAAATCGCTCCCTGTCACCTAGAACTTAAGGAACATGTTGCCTTTCTCATTCCCTTCTGAAAGCCAATATCAGAAGAAACTTCTTGAATTGGGTAGCAATGATGAAGCCTAAGGCAAGGAGTTTAATACCATAACCACAATAAGCCAAATTCACACTATCAGGGTAAGGTTGCCTGACACTGAGTCCAGCAGGGAAGAAAGGGGAGGGATAGGAAAATGAAACAAAACAAGATAAAAGCCTGTCCCTCAGAAACTGTGGCCACAGATAGGATCTCATGGGCTTTGGAAACCTAGATTGGCAATGCTTTGGTGGTCAATGAAATCTCCACTAAAACTTGGTTTAGAGCCAAGATGGCAGCTTAGCAAGGTGTGGGATTTAGTTCGTCCTCCAGAACAGCTATTAAATAACCAGAAACAGTACAGAACAGCTCCTGGGGCCGCGTCAGTGACCAGACACACAGTGTACCCCAGTCAGGACCAGCTGGACAAGCTGCAAGCCCCCCAAGAACTGTGAGTTCCCCAAGCCATGGAAGCCAGCACCCATCCCCCACAGGGGAAAGGAAAGAGACTTTACCAGCAGCAAGGGCTGAACCAAACCAAACGCCAATTGTGCAATTAATTAACAAATTCTGACAACTAAAAATAGGCCCCCAGCTCAGGTGAACCTGGTCAAAGCAGAGGTTACTCATTTTTGCCCCGGTGCCAAAGGGGAAGGCCTGACAGAAAAAGAAACAGAGGTTTTTGTGGCTGTGTTTCTACAGAGGCTTGGCTGCCTTTGGATACAGTGACAGGGCTTCTCAGGCTGCAACTGCCCCAGACATAGGCAGAAACAAGCTTCTTTGAGAGCTTGTCTGGAGCCAGTGCCTTCCCCAGAGGAGGGGTGAGGCCCAACTCAGGTGGAATCCCTCCCTCAAGGAATTCAGACCCCAGGGCATGATAATTTGAAGCCATTTAAACCAGCCTACAAACTCTCCTCTATCTCCACCACACCCCCAGCAGGGAGAGTCTGCCAAAGTCAAAGGTACTGCATCATCTTATGCTGGTGGGACCTGCAGGCAGACAAGTGCCACATACTGGGCAGAATAAGAAAAACAGAGTCCAGAGACTTCACAGGAAAGACTTTCAACCTGCTGGGTCTCACCCTCAGGGAAAACTGATATAGGTGACTCTTTCATTCTGATGGGAGGCCAGTTTGGTCTGGGAAAATCTTGCTGGGGTCTATAATACCTAAGTAGACCCTCCTAAAGGTGGGGGGTGGGGGGAAGGCACCATACAGGCAGGACAAGAAACAAGAAAACAAGAACTGAAAAATTCTCCTCTGTTAAACAAAACCTAAGCTAGTAGTCCAGAAAAGGCTGAACTGAATGTCAAAGAACAGACAGACAACAAATTCATCCAGCAAGAAAACCCTAGGTAAAAGAAGTGAAACAATCTCCAGAATAAACTAATTAAGGTAATTAAATGCCTAGACGCCAGCAAAAAAAAACACTAGGAAAATTGAAGATGTGGCCCAGTCAAAGAACAAACCAACAATTCAGATGAAATACAGGAGTTGAAACAATTAATTCAGAACGTACGAACAGACATGGAAAACCTCAACAAAAATCAAACCAATGAATTGAGGGAGGATATGAAGAAGGCAAGGAATGAATGAAAAGAAGAAATCGAAAGTCTGAAAAAATGAATCACAGAACTTATAGGAATGAAGGGCACAGTAGAAGAGATGAAAAAAACAATGGAAACCTACAATGTTAGATTTTGAGAGGCAGAATATAGGATTAGGGAACTGGAGGATGGAATCTCTGAAATCTGACAAGCAAAAGAAAATATAGGGAAAAAATGGAAAAATATAAGCAGGAACTCAAGGAATTGAATGACAATATGAAAAGCACAAATATACATGTTGTGGGTGTTCCAGAAGGAGAAGAGAAGGGAAAAGGAGGAGAAAAACTAATGGAGGAAATTATCACTGAAAATTTCCCAACTCTTATGAAAGACTTAAAACTACTGATCCAAGAAGTGCAGCATACCCCAAAGAGAATAGATCCAAATAGACAAACTCCAAGACACTTACCAATCAGAATGTCAGAGGTCAAAGAGAAAGAGAGAATCTTGAAATCAGCAAGAGAAAAGCAATCCATCACATACAAGGGAAGTCCAATAAGACTGCATAGATTTCTCAGCAGAAACCATGGAGGCAAGAAGACAGTGGGATGATAAATTTAAATTATTAAAAGAGAAAACTGTCAATCAAGAATTCTATATCCAGCAAAATTGTCCTTCAAAAGTTAGGAAGAGGGTGGGCCACAGTGGCTCAGCATGTAAAGTTCTTGCCTACTGTGCTGGAGACTCGGGTTTGATCCCTGGTACCTGCCCATGCAAAAAAAAAAAAAAAAATGTGAGGGTGAAATTAAAACATTTTCAGACAAAAAAATCACTGAGAGAATTTGTGACCAGTGACTGACCAGCTCTGCAAGAAATACTAAAGGGAGCATGAGAGGAAGATACAAAAAGACAGAAGAGAGAGATGTGGAGAAGAGTGTAGAAAGGAAGACTATCAGTAATGGTAAAAAGAAGAAAAATTAGATATGACATAAAATCCAAAAGGCAAAATGGTAGAAGAAAATACTACCCATACAGTAATAACACTAAATGTCAATGGATTAAACTCCCCATCAAAAGACATAGACTGGCAAAATGGATTAAAAAACATCCATATGCTGTCTACAGGAAACACATCTTAGACCCAAGGATAAATATAGGTTGAAAGTGAAAGGTTGGGAAAAGATATTTTATGCAAATAACAATCAGAAAAGAGCAGGAGTAGCTATACTAATATACAACAAAATAGGCTTCAATGTAAAACAGTTAAAAGAGACAAAGAAGGACACTATGTATTAATAAAAGGAACAATTCAACAAGAAGAGATAACAATCATAAATATTTGTGCAACGAGTCATAATGCTCCAAAATACACAAGGCAAACACTGAAAACACTGAAAAGAGAAATAGAAACATCTACCATAATAGTTGGAGACTTCAATTCCACACTCTCATCAATGGACAGAACATCTAGACAGAGGATCAATAAAGAAACAGAGAATTTGAATAATACAATAAATGAGCTAGACTTAACAGACATTTATAGAACATTACACCCCACAACAGCAGGATACACCTTTTTCTCAAGTGCTCATGGATCATTCTCAAGGATAGACCATATGCTGGGTCACAAAGCAAGTCTCAA
>PVIY010040202.1:0-22559 GCA_004026745.1 Myrmecophaga tridactyla
ATTTGCCACCTTCAGTTAATCCACTCATCTGTTGATGGACACTTGGATCATTTCTATTTTTTGGCAATTGTGAATAATGCTGCTATGAGCATCAGTGTGCAAATGTCTGTTTGTGTCACTGCTTTCAGCTTTTCTGTATATACTTAGTGGTGGTATTGCCAGGTCATAGGCCAACTTGATATTTAGTTTTCTGAGGAGCTGTCAGACTGCCTTATAGTGGCTGAACTATTATACATTCCCACCAGCAGTGCATAAATGTCTCAATTTCTTTCTTTTTTTTTCGCATGGGCAGGCACCAGAAATTGAACTTGGGTCTCTGGCATGGCAGGCAAGAATTCTTCTTTTTCTACACATCCTGTTCAACATTTGTAGTTTCCTGTTTGTTTAATAGCAGCCATTCTTAAAGTGATGTGGTGCATTTATTTTCAGCAGGTATCCCTGCCAGGAGCATGGTTAAGACAGAGGTAAATTAGTAGAATGGTTTTCATTGCTTCTGTTTTCTAGTCTCTGGGGCTTGGATTCCTTGAAGGAGTCTACTTGAGCTGGGCCCCACCCTCTATTTCTTGGGGAAATACACCCTTTAGGGAATTAACTCCTTTCATCTGACTAGTTATTTTGTCAATCAGACAAATGTAATTCCACCCTTGCCTGGGGCAGTGCTGGAGCTTGATAGTGCTTCCAGTACTATTTAATGATCTGTTTAAGCAGTAAAAAAAAAAAAAAAAAAGCAAAAAAAGCTTTTTCAGAGCTAGACCCTAGTTCCTTGAGTTTGTCAATCAAGAGCTTGAGTTGCTACATGGCTCTATGTATCTCCAGGCTCTATGTGCCCCCTTTTCTTGGGGTCCAGCCCTTTTCCAGAACTTTGTGCTGTCTTACTCAACAAGCTGCTTCTTCTTCTTCTTTTTTTCCCATAAGTCCTGCCCCCTTTCTACCCGGGCCAATACTCCTAGTTCCTTGAGTTTTTATTCCAGCTTTATCTGTGCTCAGGGCCTGTTTTCAGTAGTCAGAATTTGTTAATTAATTCCACAACTGGAGTTTGGTTGAGATAAGCCCTTGCTGCTAGTAAAGTCTGCTTCTTTTCCCTTTGGGGAACCAGTCTGCCATGACCATGCGGGAGAGGTGCCGACCTCAGTGGTTTGGGAGATGTACAATTCTGCATGGGATCTCAAACATTTCAGCTGATCCAGATTGGTGTTCTACTTTTGTCTGGTTATTAATGTTCCTCCAGCAGTTGTTCTGTACTGTTCCTGACTACTTAGAAGCTGCTCCTGAGGATGAACTACACATCCTACTATGCCACTATAGTGGTGCCCTGCCTCCTCACCTCTCTTTGACACTTGGTTCTACTTCTTTTTGCAAGTTGGCTTCATCCTCATGAACTGGCATCTTCTGCACAGCAGGGAATGTGGCCAATACATTCCGATCATCTATGTCACCATCAGAGGAATTCTATCACTTCTTTCCTCAGTTCCAATTAAAAAAGAAAAGCACAGGGAAGTCAATGGGACCAAGAAGAGAAAGGAGAAGATTCTGCCATGTGCATGGCCATGTGACAGAAAGGCTCACCCAGAACCCCAAAGTTTGCCAGCCAACTGGAAGATATTGACCCCAGGTAGAGGCAAGCCTTCCAAATTCTGAAACGATGAGCCAATATATTCCTGCTGTTAAGGCAATCCAGTGTATAATATTTGTTTTAACAGCCAGGCAACTAAAAAAATAATCAATGCATTTATCAGGAAACTAATCTATAGTCTTTCTTTTATGTCTGAGATTATAGTGTCTGGGGTAAAATCTTTTGTCTTCAAAACTTTTTACTTGTGGTAAGTTGTTTTCGGTCATTTAGTTCATGAAGCAGAAATCCAAAATGAGCTTGATTTGTACTTGTTGATTTTTTCTTTTTTCACACAAGCAGGCACTGGGAAATGAACCTGGGTCTACAGCATGGTAGGCAAGAATTCTGCCACTGAGCAACTATGGCCTGCCCACTTGTTGATTTTTTGATAAGTAAATTTTTGCATCTGTGTTGCTCTTCAGAAGTGTACCCAGGAAGAACATTCTGGAAGGGATTAGTAATATCAATGCAATCTCTTTCATTATTCAGAAAGGGCTTCATGTATGGCAGTCCACTCTCCTGTAGCCCTCATTTTGCAGTGTTTACGCATCCTCATCAGGTAATACTAATGAGCATAGCTAAATCCACTCTCAACCCCATACCCCATACACACAAACTTATCTTTTGGAACACCAAGTGGCATTCCCTGTAAATGGGGGAACAGGTCAGTTCCTGGGGTCTTCTTTCAATTTAGATTGATCTGCCTTATATCGGGGAGAAATTCTTTTAGATATTTTGGTATATGGTAGTAGAGTTCAACATGTTTTTTTGCCAATTTGTTTTGCCCCTAAGAAATGGAAATTTAGAATCTGAGTCTTACACTAGAGTTTTAAAATAGTCTAAGGGTTATTGTACAAGGCTAGGAAAGAAATAGTGCCTTAAGGATAGAAATAGGAGGATTTGACTATCTACCCAGTTTTACTTATTCTGTTGGCAGTTTTTTTCTTCCTCATTCTCTTAATGGTCTTCATTAATTTACCATAACATTTCAGCAATATGTCATGTGCTTCCCAGAGATAAAATATAAATTTGGAATCTAAATATATCACATAAGTCTATTGTAGACCTTGTGCCTCAGTTTTCTTACTTAGATAAAGAGATTAAAGGTGATAAGGCATGCCATACAGGAACAGTTTAAAAAGTTGAGTAATTCATCAGTCTTTGACTAGAGATATGAATGAAGCTGACCTGGATAGAACTAATGTAAATCAGAGTACAGAGTAAAGAATGATATGGTCTGTACTAGTTTGTTAGCTACCAGAATGCAATGTACCAGAAACAGAATGGCTTTTAAAAAGGAGAATAAGTTGCTAGTTTACAGTTCTAAGGCCATGAAAAAGTCCATATTAAAGCAAGGGTATAGATATGCCCAATCTAAGGCATCCAGGGAAAGATATGGTTCCAGGAAGCCAGTGAAGTTCAGGGTTTCTCTCTCAACAAGAAAGGCACATGCTGAACATGGTGATGTCAGCTAGCTTTCACTCCAGCTCCCCCGGGGCATATTCCTTCATCTCCAAGGTCTCTGGTTTTATGGGAACTCTGCTCATGAGTTCTCCAAAATGCTTCTCCTTTTAAAGGCTTCCAGTAAAGTAATCAAGGCCCACCTGGAATGGGTAGAGTCATATCTCCATCTAATCAAGTTTAATACCCACAACTGGGTATTCCCATCTCCGTGGAGCCTACCTAATCAAGTTTCCAATTTATAGTACTGAATATGGATTAGAAAAAATGGCTGCCTTTACAAAATGGAATCAGGATTAAAACATGGCATTTCTAGGGTACATAAATCCTTTCAAACTAGCACATGGTCCATATTTTAACTTAACCTTCTGTGTAAGACCAAAGGGAGAGATGTTTACTTAGTGCAGAATGTATAATTTGGGTAGCACATTACTTAATTTAGCTTGTATGGTCAGTTTAGTTGAACACCATAAGTACATGGAATCTTGAATAGGGCATGAGATGTTGTTGGTTTGTCTAGGTTAGTATGATGCCCAGATATAACCCAGAGTAATTTGGGCAGTGAATAAAACAGTGTTTGCAAAGTCCCCTTGGGGGCGCTGGGGAGAATGGAGGAAGTATTCAGCTTCCCCATTAGGAGAATTGATTTTCTTGCAAGCAGTAGGGACAAACAAATCAATAGGCTGAGCTTCTGATTTGGGGTTTCATCCTTATGAAATGTATTCCAAAGCATAAGCTAAGCCTACTTATAATTATGCCTAAGAATCACCCCTAGAGAACCCCTTTGTTGCTCACATGTGGCCTCTCTCTCTAAACCAACTTGGCAGGTGAACTCATTGTCCTCTCCCCTATGTAGGATGTGACTTCAGGGGTTTGAATCTCCCTGGAAATGTGGGATAGCACTCCCTGATAAGCTGGGACCTGGTATCATTGGATTGAAAAAGCCTTCTTGACCAAAAGGGGGAAGAGAGAAATGAGATAAGGTAAAATTTCAGTAGCTGAGAGATTTCAAATAGAGATGAGAAGTTATCCTGGAGGTTATTCTTATGGATTATATAGATATCCCTTTTTAGTTTATAGCATATTGGAGTGGCTGGAGGGAAGTACCTGAAATCATTGAGCTGTGTTCCAGTAGCCTTGATTCCTGAAGATGATGATATACCTTTTACAATGTGACTGTGTGATTATGAAAACCTTGTGTCTGATCTTCCTTTTATCCAGGGTATGGACAGATGAGTAAAAAAATATGGATAAAAAATAAATATACAGTAAGGTGTTCTAGTTTGCCTGCTGCCAGACTGCAATATACCAGAAATGGAATGGCTTTTTAAAGGGGAATTTAATAAGTTGCTAGTTTACAGTTCTAAGGCCAAGAAAATATCCCAATTAAAACAAGTCTATAGAAATGCCCAATCTAAGGCATCCAGGGAAAGATACCTTGGCTCAAGAAGGCTGATGAAGTTCATGGTCTCTCTCTCTCAAGTGAGAAGGCATCTGATGAACAGGGTCAAGGCTTCTCTCTCATCTGGAAAGGCATGTGGCGAACACAGCATCATCTGCTAGCTTTCTCTCCTGGCTTCCTTTCATAAAGCTCCTGGGAGGCATTTTCCATCTTGGTTTCCAAAAGTCGCTGACTGGTCGACTCTGCTTCTCATGGCTATGTCGTTCTGCTCTCTCAGAATCTCATGGCTTTCTCTCTTGTCATTCTTTTATAGGATTCCAGTAAACTAATTAAGACCCACCCAAATGGGTAGAGACACATCTCCACCTAATCCAGCTTAACAACCATTCTTGATTGAGTCACATCCCCAGGGAGATGATCTAATTACAATTTCAAATATACAGTAGTGAATAAGGATTAGAAGAAACAGCTGCCTTTACAAAATGGGATTAGGGTTAAAACATGGCGTTTCTAGGGCACGTGCATCCTTTCAAATGAACACATAGTTGATAAGGGGTAAAAAAAAATGGGTAGATTGAAATGCTAGTGGTCAATGAGAGGGAGGGCTAAGGGGTAAGGGATGCATGAGTTTTTTCTGTTTTCTTTTTCATGAGCGATGCAAATTTTCCAAAAATAATCATGATGATAAATATGATTTATCATATTTATCATCACTATGTGATGATATTGCAAGCCATTGATTGTACACCATGTATGGACTGTATGAGTGTGAATATTTTTCAATAAAAATATTTTTAAAAATTTAAAAAGAGATATGTAACGGTTAGCACCAAAAGCATTTAAGTAGTGATTATATATATATGTGTGTGTGTATATATATATATACACATACACACACAGGCATATATGAATTAAAAGAATTAAAAATATATTTCATACACACACACATACAAAATGATGAGTTAGGTGAAGTCCTACTAAATGTTTGGCAGTTTATTCATTCAAGAAATATTTATTGAGCCACCACAATGTGGCCAAGTATATATATATATGGTGTTCAGAGAGGGCCTAATTAGGGGGGTATATATGCATACAGTGTTGTTCAGAGGGCCTCATTAGGGGGGGGTAATATTTAAACAGACTAAGAGTAAGTAAATAAGTGAATAAGTAAGCCGTACAGATAACTAGGAGACAAAAACTTTTCATGCAGAGTGGTCAGCACATATAAAGACCCTGAGGCAGGAACAAGCTTGACATTTTCCAGAAATGGTAAGCAGGTTAGAGTAGCTTAAGCTGAGTAGAAAAGGGGCATGATATTAGGAGATGAGGGCAGAGAGTTAATGAAGGTTGGACTAGGTCAATGTAGCCCTATGTGTCAGAATAAGGTATGATAAGCCATAAGGGGATTTTTGAAAGGAGAAGGGACAAGTTATGACTTATGCTTTATAAAGATTACTCTAGGCTGATTTTCTAAGAATTTACAAAGGGGAATTCAGGGTAGAATGGGAGAAGGAAGGAGGATAGTTAAGGAGGTATTTTAATAATTCAAGGGAGAGATAATCATTTACTAGCCCAGGGTGACAGTGAAGTTTAAGGAATCAATGAAAAATGGTTGCATTGCAGATAGATTTTGAAAATAGAGCCAAAACATTTCGCTGATGTGTTGGCTAGAAAGTATGTGACAAAAAGAGAAGTTAAGGATGACTCTTAGTACTAGTGGTGTTAAGACGAGGACTACACGTAGAAGAGAGTTTGAGGAGAGGAATAAAACATGCATTTTTTTGTTGCTGTTTAACCTTTCTAAAGAAAGGCGGGAAAAGGGGGGAAGAAGGAACTGGAAAAGATGAAGCTAAATTGGAAGTAAGTATCAACAGCTGAATGCCTATAGATCAACCATCTGTCTAGGTTTTCATGTTATTTCATTAAAGCTTTGTGAAAAACATGAGCAATATATTAACTGCATAGTTTGCCCAAGTCAAGTGATTGCTTCTAAGACATGGTAATTGAATTTTTCTCTCTCTAATTTAATCACAGATTATTTGCTCAACCATATACAGGAGACTGCAGTCTTTTCTTATTACAATATTCATTTAAGTTTCCCACAAAATGTCAGAATAGCAACAATTCTCTACAATTCCTATAATCGATGAATCTTTTCAGAAGATTCTTTCAAAATGGTCACATTTGCATTATTGATTTAAATTGAGTGCATTTTTTAAAAAAAGTAAAAGAAATGGGGATGACCTCAGTGTGATTCTGACTGATAAACATAAGACGTAATCAATGGGAAGGGTCAAGGATCCCTATGTTTGCCTGCAAGGTCAATGATGCAATAATACCACTATAGCAGAATCTAGAGTGGAGAGGTTGAATATTTATTAACAGTGAAGTAAAGATGGAGATGATTACCGTTGACCAACTGGACTCAGGAAACCTCATTTCAATAAAACACAATGTCATCCATCAGCAGCCTTATATTTATTAAATTTTTCTCATGTAGTAGTCAATTTGTCTTGTTGAAATTCCCTTAGCAATTCCAAAATCAAGGCTATTAGCAACTCACCTACAGATATTTATAATAGTTAAGTAGAACCTGACTTTTTGTTCTTTTAAAATAATTTTATAATATAAAATTAATAAATGATCAAGGTAGTATATCTTGAAAACTCAAAAAATATGGAGTTTTTAAAAAATCACTCATGTTTCTGCCATGAAGAGATAACTTTACTTATTTTTGGTACTATTCTTTTCAATTTTTTTTTCTGTGTAGTTGAAAGTATATATAATTGAACTCATACTGCTCCTACCATAACTTTTTCACAAACTGTAATAACATAGAAATTTTCTCAGCTGTAAATACTTATAATAACATTTTAAGTGATTGCATATGTTTGACTGCATAGAAGCACCATATTTTAATTATTCTATTCACAGGAGACATGCTTATTATTCTTTACTCTTTCCCATTTTATAATTATTTCCTCATCAGCATCAAGATAGCACATTATAAAATTATTCTGTTTACAAAAACACACAATTTTCTATATACTATCAGTAAACAAAAACTCAAAAATGTTTTTTTTTTTTAACATAGACCTCTTGCTTGAGCTCTAGGTCCTCATAAATAACTACTTACCTACTGAATCCACCTGTAATATATTTGATATATGTAATGGGAATCTCAGACTTAGTATGTCCAAATCAGAACATTTTATGTTTCTGTTTCATACCTATTCCTTCCTCAGTTTTCCCTATCTAAGGAAACAGTACTACCATCCACACATTTAGTCTTTCAATCCAAAATCCTAGGAGCCAATTATTTTAATCAATTCCATTTGTTCAACAAACATTTAATCCTGGAATATTTTCTAAGTAGAATGATCATTAGAATATATTTATGTATTATAATTAGAAAGGAATTAGGGATTATTTAATCCCCCCTTACTTTATAGATGAGATAAGGTAATTTGTCAAAGGATACATGACAATGAAACATCAGATTCAAGACCTTCAAAGGAAAAAATGACTGAAAGCAAAGATCATGGGCATTGCTCTTTAAAACTAACTGTAAATTGTTATTCTGAGAAGTAGGAATTGCAATGAGAGATTAATGATAAATCCATTAAACTCTCAATTTTTATGTTAATCAAAGAGGGATATCAGCATGAAGAATAATAAGAATTCACATTTCCTAAACCATTTGTGGTAGATAATGCTGATAATCTCCTCAACATCCATTTCTTTCATTTCTTTCCTTGCTATTGAAGCCACCCTCTTCCATGTATCTCAAAGGAATATGAATATATTCCCATTTCAAGAGGGAAATATCCTAATTCTCTTCACCCTTGATTTTTTTTCTTGCCAACATTTTAAATTTATCTCTTTTACTTCACATTTACTATTACATCCTTCCATACCATTCTTTTTTTTGTAAAAGGCCAAGCCACCATTCTCTCTTCCTTGGATTTTAACAATAGCCTTTGTGCTGGATTGAAAGGATTATGTGCCCTAGAAAAGCCATATATTAACCCTGATCCAAACATGTGGAAGCAACCTACTCTTTTAATCTCTATTCAATAATGTAGGTTGGAAATTTGATTAGATTATCTCCACAGAGGTTTGACTCATCCAATTGTGGGTACTAACCTTTCATTAGGGGGAGATGTGACTCCACACATTCCAAGTGGGTCTTGATGAATTTACTGGAATCCTTTAAAAGAGGAAGTATTTGAGAAAGCTTTAGAATGTTGAGAGCCAGAGCCCATGCAACCAGAGAACTTTGGAGATGAAGAAGGAATATACCCTCGGGAAAACTTCATGAAACAAGAAGCCTGGAGAGAAAGCTAGCAGACATTGCCATATCTGCCTATGTGCCTTCCCAGTTGAGAGAGAAAAGCTGAACTTCATTGGCCTTTCTTAGTGAAAGTAGCTTCTTGTTGGTGCCTTTATTTGGACATTTTTATAGACCTGCTTTAACTGGGACATTTTCTCAGCCTAAGAACTGTAAACTAGCAAACTTACTAAATTCCCTTTTTTAAAAAGCCATCCCATTTCTGGTACATTGCATTCTGGCAGCAAGAAAACTACAACAGCCTCTAAATCTAACCTGCTTCTAAAATACCAGTGTTGCAATTCATTGTCAACCCAACAAAAACAGAAGCTATTTTTGTTTTGTTTTTTTTACATGGGCAGGCACCGGGAATTAAACCTGAATTTCCTGCAATGCAGGCAAGAACTCTGCCACTGAGCCAACGTCGCACCGCCCAGTAGAAGCTTTTTAAACTGTAAGTTCACTCTTAAACTTTTTCAATAGCTCTCTACTGCACTATGAATAAAATAAACATAAGATCATATCCATGGTATATAAGATCTTAATTGATTCCTACGCTTTCTCTATCTGGTATTATTTCATGCAACTTTTCTCCTTACTTGCTAAGCTCCAACCATGCTAATATTCCTTTGCTTTTTTGGAAAAGACCTGAAAGTCACCTTTTGCTCTTGAAATTCTTTTTTCAGTTTTTATTAGGTTTTTATTCAGTTATCTCTTCATCACTCAAGACTTTATTTAAATTTTCTTTCCTCAAAGAGACTTTTCTTAACTTCAATTCATTGAATGCTGGTTTTTGTGATAAGTGCAGAGGGTGAATTTTTGTATTCCCTTAATACTTGAACTTGAGATTCCTGCTCTAAAATCCTAGGCCTCACAGTAAAATCTTGACATCTTGATTTTTGTTCAGCCTTGGAGGGGACATAGCTCATTGACTGAGGAAAAGAATTCACTGTTTAGGAGTTATTTTCTCTTTCTAACTCTCCTCCAGTCAAGGGAGTTGAAATGATCTCCATTTGATTGGAGCAATTTTGTACTATAAACAGCATTGTAACAAAGATAGACATCCTGCACCTGAACTAACCTGAACACAGTCTTGGAAAGCCCAATCTAGACATTAACAGAATTCTCCATTTGTTCTGTCTCTCTTGATCTACAGTTTTGAATTCTAGCAATGCCCTGCAGCTAGAATTCAAGCTGTATGATTGCTGCTGAGATGGCCTTCTCCTTTGCCATCTTTCCTTTTCCTTCTTTGTCATTTTAAAGTGTGAACTATTCAACCATATTCTAAATAGAAGGGCTTAGGCTTTTCATATCATTTATGCTTTCATTTGTACAAAGAAAGACATGCATTTTAAATGTTTATATTTTTTAAAAGAGGGTTAGCAAGATTACCTATGGAAAGTACTTATAGTGCCTGGGACAAACATAGTAATCATGCAATAAATTCCAGTTTTCATCCACTGGCTTATTACATAATAACTAAATTTAGAGTGACTGAAATATTAATCCATATTGGCTATCCTGTGGATTTTAATTATAAAATATTATAAGTTTACAAAAGTATACAGTGATATATCAGACTCTAACTGTAAAATATCATTTGCTATATTTGTTTTAGATCAGTGTTGAAAGAAATAACATGGAAAAGATACAGATGAAAATCACATCAATTCCATTTCCTGCATCCTGAAATAAAGTCAGTAAATGGAAATATGGTGGTCTTCTAGTATACATTTTTATACTTTGACTTCACATCAGTGTATTTGTAAATAATAACTAAGATCACTCAAATACATATTTATAAATAACAAGTTTGTTTTCTATTGTAAAATTAAATATTAATGACACCATACTTATTTTGATGTCATGTGCTTTCTCACAGAACATAATAGTTTTCAGCAAACAAAATGAATACAGGTAGCAAGGTATATAGTACGATTACATAAATATATGATAATTTATGTATCTAGCCCATAATGGTTATATTGGATCACTCCATATTTTAACATTTTAAAAGTGGTTTCATGTCTATTTGTGTACACAAGAGTTTTTTCCTAAGAAATTTAACTAATAGTTTATTTTGTCTCTGTCAAAGTCTATGCATATTTTTAATCTGCAAGATCATAACAGCATTACTCGCCAGTGTTTGTGGCAATTTATATAACCAATGTAGGCTATGAATATAGCTATCTTTTTTATCACATTTTCCCAGTGCATCTTTGTTATCAGCTTTAAGTTCCTTTACCATTTTGGTGAGTATGAAATGGCAAGTCATAGTGTTTTTTGAAAAAAAAAATTGAAATATAACAAACACATAGAAAACTTCACATTTTATACCCATATTGAAGAATTACTTTTTTTTCTCACTGAGCCATAAAGCCTGATCAAGAAATCAATTATTATCAGCACACTGATGTCCCTCTCTCTTTTTATCTTGTTATATATTAGGATAAATATTATTCTAATTTCTATTAGCACAGTTTAGTTCTTAGATTTAAACAAGGGTGAACAGATAGCATCTACTCTTCTATGTCTGGCTTCTTTAGCCATTTACTACACTTATATGACCTATCTTGTTCTGTGTAGCAATAAATCATTCATATCTATCAGTTGACTATATGGCAAATATGCATCATCCTATTGTTAATGGAATATTTGATTTGTTTACAGTCTGGGACATGTTATAGATAATCCCTCAAGAAAAAAGGTTGGACAGGACATTATGCATATGCATATATAAATAAATATGTATATAAACATATAAATACATATATATACACATATATATAAATATGTATATGTTTATATATATAGACATATCCATATATATTTCCTTTAAGAATATATGCTTAAGAGTGAAATCATTGGGTATATGTTTATTTATCCTTAGTCAACATTGCCAGATTTCCAACATAACTCTAATCCAATCCAAGTCTATTCTGTTATGTCATTTATCAGTTTTATATCTTCTTTTTATCATTAAATTGAATTCATTAATCTGAGTTATTTTAAGTCCATTTCTGATAATTCCAGAATCTGGTTCATCTGTGGATCTCTCTTTATTGACTTTTTGATTTCTGATGATTTGGTTCCATACCTCAGTATGCTGGTTAATTTTGATTGAATTTCAGACACTGCTACGTTATTTTGTTCTATAGTGAACTTATTTTGTCTCTGGATGGTACATTTAGCAGATTAGGGACTAAAATCACTAGAGACCAGGTTTCAGATTTTATAAAGTTCTGGTCTCAACAGAAAAAAATCATAATATTTACCAGACTCCCCCTCCAGTAATATAAAACTGCCAAAGACTCTGCTTTGTTTCTTTGCCTATTAGCCATCACACACATATGAACAGCTATGATTATTAACACCTTGAGCATAGTACAGAAATCAGCAAATAGCTTGAAGGGAAAACTAATGCAAAATTTCAAATTAAATTCTCTACATTTCCTTTAATTCTGAGATCTTTTTTCTCCAGGTTATGACTGCCTTGGTAGCTCTGATCTTCATTTTTTTTTCATCTCTCCAGCCTTCTGTAATTACCCAATCTCTGACCCTCATTTTCTCTCATCGTCTCAGTCTACCCTCAATACTCAGGATATTCCTGGTAGGAAATGTTGTGACTAATACTGAGTGTTTTTCTTTACTATATATATCTTTCTATCTTTATATTTTATATCTGTGTCTTGAATATAGCATTTAGATGCATTATTTTTATTCAGTCTGAAAATCCTTAATTTTATGTGGAAAATTTAGTGCATTTTTATTTATTGAAATTTTTGATATGCTTGGACCATTTACTATCACCTTATTTTGTGCTTCAAATGGTCATTTTTCTCTATTCATCTTTTGCATGTTTAATGGAAAATTTTTTGTCTTTCTCATTTAATTTTTTAACTTTATTGGCTTCAAGACTGCATGTCATTTTTCTTTTAAAAGTGTTCTTGAAATTTTACCATGTATCCTTAACTTTAAAAACTACGAAGCTTATTTATATTAAAATTTACCAACCACCAAACAATGGAAGCATCTTATATTTACACTAAAATAATCTTCTTCTGACTTTTGTGCTAATATAAATGTTGTCATTAGTGCTGTAGCAATGGCCAATTTTATAACCCACTCATTAGGTATTATCATAATTATTTTTGTTTTCAGAACATATCTGTTTACAAATTTCTATGCTCACCATTCTTTTTAATCTCAGATTTTATTTTTGGGGTTATTTTTTCTTTGCCCTAAAGCGCATCATTTAAAAATTCCTTTAGTGAAGTTCTGTTGTATGTCTCAGTTTTTATTAATCTGAAAATGACTCTATTTCATTTTGATTTTTGAAAGACATTTTTCTGTGTCACCTTGTCAGTTCCTTAGGCTTGAGTATTAAGGAACTCACAAGTCTGTGTGGATTAAAGCCAAAGGCTTACTTTTTACTCATGCTTTCTGTTCCTTTAGAAAGAGGGCTTCACTCAGCAAAGGCTCTCAGGATTCTTATCTAAAGGAGCAGTCACCATTTTGAAAGTGTCTATAACCTTGCAAAAAGTAAAAGGAAATGTGGGAAAGCATGCAATCACTCTTAATTCTTCTGCTCACTTGTTGGCTACAGCAAGTGACTGGGCAATACCTCAATTCTGGAGGTCAGAGAAATGCAACCCTGCATGTACCCCAAAGGAGAGACAGCTGGAGTATTTCTTTTCCAGGATTGTATCTCAATTTCCATTTTCCTTCTGTTTCTCTTGAATCCAAGAATTTATTATCCACTGAATTTAACATCCTTAGTTATTTTCCATTGTGACAGAATATTATTAAGAAAATTTGGGTTGTTTTGACTTAGCAACAGAGCGTTCAGGAGTTAGGTTAAAATGTATTTAGCTGCAATCAGAAAGCCATCACAGAAAATATTGTAGGATTAACCTGATCTTTTTGGGAGAAGGAGGAAATTTGTACTACAGTTTTAATCCACGAGAAGGTATTACATATTGACTTGAATCTTAACTGCTCACTAGTGCTTGTTCAGAAGGACCAAGAAGCTGAAGAGTTACGCTTCTCAGATAAGTTCTATTGTGTGGCTCCATCTAACCACACTCAGAGACGTGGACTAATTTTCATTCCTCGAGTAGTACTGGTGATAACTTTTTAGTGCCAATCATCATAGCCTGATTCATCATAACAGGTCTTTTGGTTTCACCAAACAGCCTGCTTTGCTTTATCTTTAGCAGTCTAATTTGATTAAAATTATAAAGTACCATGTCAGCAACCTGTTTTTGTTTCTGAGTCTGAACTCACTTTGCTATTATCTGTGGCCTCCCCATTAAATTCTCAAATATATATATATGATATATATATCATCAGCTTAATGATGATGTGTACATATAACAATTTTATTTGCACTAAAATAATCCCCAATGAAGAATATTGATGTCTCACATATAACACGTTAATAGATTCTATCATCTCTTCTTTATGAATCAATTCATACTTTTTGAATTGTAGTCCTCAATTTGCTGTACATGACTTATCATTAAGGTAGGTTTCCTTTTACAGCCTCGAATTTGTGCAGAATATTTTATAATTTCAATGCAAATGATAGAATGGGTGCTTCAAAGAAATTTTTATGGCTGAAAGTGCTTGCTTTTCTGCTTGTTACTTGTTCAAGATAATTAAAAAGAAAACTTCCCTCACTCCAATTTCGGAATGGCCCCTTTCAGGCAGCCGCAGAATAACGGAAAAAACATTTAAGTAAAGGCAAAAAGACTGGAGTTCTTTTAAAACTGTTTAAGCCACAATTTTTTTTGAGCTTCATTTCTGCCATTCCTGAAATGAATTTACGAAATTCACCCTACCAAACAAATTAAATGAAAGAGGGAATGTAAAGAACTTTAGGCAGTGCTTGAGATGCTGTAGGCATTATTTCCCATTTCCACTTTATTTTACATACATACAGGTAAAACCAATATTTCTGAGGCACCAATTAAAAGTCTCAGAGGCTTCCATTTTTACAGCATAAAATTAAAGTAATTTAGTTCAGTATACATGTTCTAGTTTGCTAGCTGCCAGAATGCAACACACCAGAGACAGATTGGCTTTTAATAAAAGGGGATTTATTTTGTTTGCTCTTCAGAGGAAAGGCAGCTAACTTTCCACTGAGGCTCTTTCTTACGTGGAAGGCACAGGATGGTCTCTGCTGGTCTTCTCTCCAGGCCCCTGGGTTCCAACAACTTTCCCTGGGGTGACTTCTTTCTGCATCTCCAAAGGCCTGGACTGAGCTGCAAGTGCTGAGATGAGGAATGCCTAGCTGCTTAGGCTGTGCTACATTGCGTTCTCTCATTTAAGCACCAGCCAATTAAGTCAAACGTCACTCATTGCAGCAGACACGCCTCCTAGCCGACTGCAGGGGTAATTAGCAACAGATGAGGTTCACATATCATTGGCTTATGTCCGCAGCAACAAAACTAGGTATGCTCACCTGGCCAAGTTGACGACTGAATCTAACTAACACAATACACATCCTCTTACTCTGGGTCAGTTTATGTTTCCCAGCTTGGTTTAATTTTCTATGCCTCTACATAAACATTCATCCTTACAAACTGTTTCTCTATTTCTCAAATTTGACTTTATTTTATTTCTTTTCTTTTTGAATCATTGTTTGAGCCATACATGTCTTTCTGTAATGTATTTTATTCATCTAAATTCTCAAATTAAGCTAAAAAGTATATACTATCCCAGGTGGTGAGACTGCGGTTTAGTGGCAGAATTCTCGCTTGTCATGCTGGAGACCCGGGTTCAATTCCCGGTGCCTGCCATGAAAAAAAAAAAAGAAAGGAAAAATATATACTGTCTCTTCAGGTTTTGACTGTTTCTTTTTTTAAAATTTTGATTTCTCTTATTTTTTTGTACAATGAAATTAATGTGGTGAATAGTCATCTCTTGGATACCTAATTCTCATATATTTGTCAAATATTTCCTTTTTATATTTCTCTATATCTTTCTCTACAAGTACATAATAAGAATTGTTAGGATGAGCCCTAGCATTATATTAAGCACAGTGTGATTTTTCAATAAATAGATGCACTGATACACAATATACAATGGAGTCTTAAATTGTTTTAATGTTGTTTTGCATTAAGCATGCTGACAAAATCACTTTTTGGAGAAAATTTCATTCCCATGTGACATCTGAAAAATATGTAGAATACAGGTCAGTTGACACTAATTCCCTAATTCGTTTTGAGAGATGCAAAACATTGGTCAATATAAAAGAGAAAATAGAATATTAATTGTTTGCTGTAACATGATTATCATTAAAGGCTCAATGAAGTCACTCGTCATGTAGTTAATATCAAACATTAATTGTAAACATTGACAATATAAAAAGGCTTCTTTCTCTCTATTAACTCTGTGGACTCAGTAACATGTAATCAATAAGAGATGATTTATTAGTAAGCAATGTTCTTGGTTACTTCAGTTCAAATATATAGGATAAAGATTATATTTCTATTTTGAAAGCCTCATCATTATGAAATAATTTTTTGGTCATCAGTAATTAGTAAATTCCAAGCAAGTTGTATATGGCACAAAGAGAGTAAATTCAACTTGTACCATAACTTTTCATGCGTCTAGTTCAACTGCTAAAGGAAGTCCAGTGTTCTATTCAATCATTTGTCAGCGTTAGAGATACTCCTTTTGGCTGGTTTATTGTTGGTTTGTTTATTTCTATTTTTAAACTGGAGAATTAACCAAAATCTTTGTGCCACTCATGTGCCAAGAAACCATATTTGCCAAAATAATATGTTTTTTCATCTGTGCCAAAAATAATAAATTAAATTAAAGAGCCTCTTCATAGACTGCATTATATGGATTTCTAGTACTTTAGAAAATTTTAGGAAGAAGACAGTGGCTCTTACTCTTATTTAATAGTAAGGAGGTTACTTTAAGTGAATTGAAATAAACTTTTTCAGAAAAATTACTATTGCTATGAATTATGTACTAATATCATTTCTTCATATAAGTTATCCTTTCATTTAAGTAAAAGAAAGTCTAAAATAATGTGAATTTGCTTCCAGGATATGTTAGACTAAATGCCAAGGAAGTATCTCTAAGGAGACAGCACTTACATATTAGTCATCAAGAATATAAAATATACTCTACAAATGTTATTGAACGCCTTAAATATGGTCTAAAATTTATTTCCATCTCTAAGGTTCATTATAGGTGAAGGAATTTAATCAATTTATTCTGTAAATCTAGGTCTCTTTATCTGTACTACATAGATAATCCTTTCAATCTATTTATCTGAAAAGTAGTGTTTGTAATTTTAAAGCCTTTGGCCTTATGAAGCTGTTGAAATTCAGAGTACATTTAATTTCCTTGCAGATACTGATTTGACAAGTAGAAATTATAGGTTAAATATTTATTTTTAAATAAACATTGTAACACCCATCTACCAAATATAATAAATATTCATGACATAAAAAATAAAGCAAAATGGAACTACTATAACTACCTCAAACAATTTGGAAAACTGTGTAAGGTAAAAACAATTGTTTTTCTGGAAATTGTGTATTAGGCACTGTAGTAAGGTCCAGAGAATGACAAATAGATAAAAAAAGCAATGATAGCAGTAACAATGATGGTAAAAATTACCATGGACTATTGAATTCTTGCTGCTTGCCAGACTTTGTGAATAAACTTTTTTCATAGATGGGGAAACTAGTCCCAGGGAGTTTTCAGTGACATTCCAAAGTTGCATGATGGAGTTGTGTTAGAGCTAAGCTTAGCACATTGGTTTTTGTTTCTATAGGTATCAATAGTGGTTTTCAAGCTGTGTTTGTGGAATCCTCAAAATTCAATGGAGGCATATGACAGAGATTATGTTGAGATAGAGCTAAAGCCTTTCAAATATTCAACCAGCATTCTTTTCTTGGTTTTGCACTCAGTTCAGTGATACATCTTGAAGAATAATGTTATATTATTTGATTCTATTTAAATATTTCTCTTTAATTTCTTCAGTTGTTCAATAGTTAGTTCTGTAAAACTAGACTATTACCCATATGAATGAACCGGTGTTTTCTGAGTAGCCCCAGAATGCTAGGAATTGTTATACAATATATATCACATAGCTGTGGCTTTAAAAAAAGTCATATTTTTAAAGTGGTTATAGGTATAAAATATCAAAGAGTGAGCTTCATTTAATCTCTTGGGGCAAACACTTTGGATACAGTCTATACTTAAGCTATTGAGTTAATTACATTTCCAGGTTATGCCAAAGCCATGCAATGCCATGGTCTATGATTGGTATTTACTGAAACCTAGTGCCTTCTTTACTTTCTATATGTTTGCTCATACTCCTCTTCCTTCCCAGTCTCAATAAGACTTGAGTTCCAGTGTCCATCAGAAACTAATGTTCTGTTGACAGGAGTAAGTCATGTAACTCCTAGAGTTACCACATGTTAGTATACTAACAGTGACCCTATATTTTTGCCTGCAGCTGAGAATGATCTTGCACTCTAGCTTTTGTTTGTTTGTTTGTTTTGCATGAGCAGGCACCAGGAATCGAACCTGGGTCTCTGGCATGACAGGCAAGAATTCTGCCATTGAGCCACTGTTGCAGGGCTCTTGTACTCTATTTTTAAGAACACAATGAAAAATTTAGCTTCTCAAGGAATTCATTCTTATAGTTGGCTCAGTACATATTTGGCAAAATAAATAACTTGGAAAGGTTGTTTGCAACCTTTGAAAGGCTTGAGGCATGTTGATTCCCTTGGTGCACTAATACGTACCAGGAATTTTAGCCAACGATCTGCCCTCAACACCTGATCTGAGTTCCCACACTCTCACCTCTTCTTACCTTGTCAATCTGAAATGGAAATTATAACGGGAACCTGGTATCAGAGAGGTACAGATTCAAAATTCTGAGTTTGCCAAAGATTGGTCTGTGTTTTGAGCAAATGATTTAACCTTGATTTGCTAAATTTTTGCATTTTTAACATGTGTAATAACAATAGGATTGGTGTGAGGATTCAATATGATAAAGTATTGGGAATATATCACAAGGGCTGGTGTATTGCAATTTCTCAATGATTATTAATTATCGATTTTTAAAATTCCCCTCCAAGCCTTCCAATATCCATTTGCCACTCTTTCATTATAGTTAGTCCTTTCATAAATAGCAAACACAATAGTTAGATGCTAAATGGTGTTCTACATTTTTTAATGAAGCCCAGTAACTTCATTGTCTGATTTGTTGTGAAGACATTAAAAAAATTGATGCTTAAAGAAAACTACCCTATATTTGTCTCTTACTACTTGAAGTTAAGGCATGTTTCTGATAGATGTTGCTCTTGAATGTTTGGATTTAAATGTTTTCTGGTTTATTACCATCCACAGTAAAATCTTGAGGTTTCTGAGTATTAAAAGAAAAACTATGCAAAAGTTTTATAAACTTCAACTTTCATTAAATGTGTTTAGCATATTGATGAAGTGGATAATTTGCTAAAAAGTATTAAAATGTTGAAGATAATGACCTGCACAAAAGGTTGGCTGAATTGTTGGAACAGTAGCTAAGTTAATTAATGCTAGGTTACATTGCAAACTCCACAGAAAGCTTTAGAAAGTAAAAGTAACACAAATTAGTTTGCAGTGATTAATAAGGTCTTCTGCATATCAAAGGAATTAATGCTGATTAGATTAACATTTCCACAGCTTGCCCAAATTTGATGCATTTATATAAATCAACATAATGAAACTGGAAAGAAAAAGAATTGGAAAGAGGCATAATAAATATAAAGCAAAGGTTTATCATTTTCCTAGTCAATGCTGTACTTTTAAAGTAACATTTTATTTATTTTACCATTCTCATTCCAATTAGAGTAAATGCTGAAATGTTATAAATGTAGGAGTAAGGTAATATTTCCTTTTAAAATTATATTTTCTATCAAAACGAATACTAAAAATCCTGAGAGATATGTTCACATGACTGCAAGCAAATTTCTTTATGTTACAAGTGATTAACAAATAGATATTTGGGTCTATATACATTTGTATAGTGTGCAGTGAGGTGAAGAAATTATTTAAAATGGAAATTAGGAGAATATAATCTAAGAATAGAATCTTCAATTACAGGGCTTAATATTTGCATACCAGTAATTCCTCAGTTTCATCGCATGTAACAAAGAAGAAATTATTTGGAACTTGTGGAACAATGAGAAAAATGCAACCCCTTAGCAGGGTGAGCAAAGCATGGTCCGTAGGCTAAAGCTGACTTTCCACCTGCTTTTTTGTTTGTTTAATTTCATTTCCAGGCTAACCAACTTTTTATTTTATTTAACGCACATATTTACAAGGTAGTGGAGAAAGGGAGAAAAAAAATAACATTGAGCATAGTTTTCACAGAAAAGTTTATGTTTAAAATGAGAAAAAAATCACCCACAGAGACATTCAAGCAATAATAATGTCATACAGATTTTGCTTTTCCTTTATATCAGGACAGATTGGCGCAAGTGTTTGCAATAGTTTGTATACAATCCACAGTCTTTGATATCTATATCTATATCTATATCTATATATGTATATATGTATATTTAAATATGTATGGTTTTGTAGATTTTTTAGTTTTTAAGATGGAGGTGGTCACACTAATTAATATGGGTACAGGCCCAAGTGATCCATTGGCAACACATTTATAAATGCAAATTTTACAAGCAAGCACATTTTCGTATATCTATCTGTATCTGCCTGTAGACAGATATGGTAAGGAAAAAAATTCTGAAATTAACTCAAGGAAGTCTACTTTGTCAAGTTAACCCCTTACCTACTGGCTGTCATTTTGTTTTTATTGCAGAGTGCAAAATGGAGCAACAAACTTTAATAAAGTTTCTTTTATAAAGACACTGGCATTTCATTTATTTTCACTTTCCTTTTTAAAGAATTTGACTTTGGAATCTGCCAAAAGAAGTTTGGTCAATTCCAGATACCCATGAGTCTGGGGAGTTTTCTTTGTTTTAAACCAAAATTGTATCTGATTCTTATTGTTCACGTTAGTAACCATCTAATCACAGAGCGGAACATTTTTACCTCGTATATAGAAAAATAAATTAAGCATGCTTTATAATAAAATCCTTTTTTTTTTTCTGGTGAAAATCTGAGCCACTGAAAATCAGAGAGACAACTATAGAAGCACAGTAGAGTCCCAGACTAAGGTCTGCCTTTGAGAGGTGTTGAAATTAATCCTTGGGGGTTGGATTGTTTTCCACCTGTTTTTGTAAATAAAGTGATTTGGGATGTGTTCTAGTTTGCTAGCTGCCTGAATGCAATATACCAGAAACAGGATGGCTTTTCAAAAAGGGGAATTTAATAAGTTGCTAGTTTACAGTTCTAAGGCCGAGAAAATGTCCCAATTAAAACAAGTCTATAGAAATGTCCAATCAAAGGCATCCGGGGAAAGATACCTTGGTTCAAGAAGGCCAATGAAGTTCAGGGTTTCTCTCTCAAATGAGAAGGCACATGGCAGACACAGTCAGGGCTTCTCTCTCAGCTGGAAGGGCACTTGGTGAACATAGTGTCATCTGCTAGCTTTCCTTCCTGGCTTCAGGTTTCATGAAGCTCCCCGAGAGGAGTTTTCCTTCTTCATCGCCAAAGGTTGCTGGCTCGTGGACTCTCTGCTTTGTGGTGTTGCTCTCTCTGAATCTCCATTCTCCAAAATGTTTCTCTTTTACAGGACTCCAGTAAACCAATCAAGACTCACCCAAATGGGTGGAGACATGTCATCACCTAATCCAATTTAACAACCACTCTTGACTAAATCACATCATCCAGGGAGATAATCTGATTATTGTTTCAAATACAGTATTGAATAGGGATTATTCTACCTTTATGAAATGGGATTTTGATTAAAACATAGCTTTTCTAGGGGGAATACATCCTTTTAAACCAGCACAGGATGCAACCACCATTCATTCAGGTGTAGTGTTTGCTGTTTCACACTCAATGATAGAGTTGAGCATTTTCAGAAAAGACTGCATACATAGCCTGCAAAGTCTAAAATATTTGCTGTTTGTTTTTTTTTGCAGAAAAATGTCTGGCAACCCCTGCTCCAGTCTACTAGATTGCTATCTGTTATTGGAACAAATATTGATTTCCAGACACCTATACATTTACTCTGTAGTTCTATCCTCCTGAAATTCTCTCCTCATCATTTGATCATCACGTATTTCATACCCGTGTTTAAATGTCTAACATGATCTATGGGATTCCTAAGCATAGTGAATCTTTGCCTCTTTGAATTTCTATTAATATTTTGGCCTGGCTTTAGATTATAATGTTATTCTAGGCTTGTATCTGTTTCCATTATTCTTTTCTAATGAAGGAGACTTGGTATTAGCAGTGTTTTTGTGTTCTAGAATGAAAAAGACAAAAATCTTGTCTTTAGCATAAAGCCTGGAAAATAGATGGTGCTCAAAATATATTGGGCTTAAAATATATATGTTTTGGTCAATGCACATCACTAATTTTCAACTAATGAATGCACAATGAAATATACTTAGTATGCTAAATGTATATATATATATATATGTATCTTTATATATAGGTTGAAAGAAAAGAAAATGAAAGGAAGGAAGGAAAGAGGAGAGAAACCAAAGGAAGGAGGAGGGAAGAAGGAAGAAAGGAGGGGTGATAGAAAGCAAAAAGGAAGGAAGGAAAGAAGGGAGGGAGAGAAGAAGAAAGGGAAAAAAAAGATGAGGTATATAATTGAAATA
>PVIY010040203.1:0-22560 GCA_004026745.1 Myrmecophaga tridactyla
ACTAGAATTAACATTGGCTATTTATAAAGTTGTAGATTGGGGAGACATGGAAAAAAGGCAGAGAGAATGGAGAAAAGTAGTTTAAATTTTATTCAATATTACATTTCATATTCTTTTTAATCTTAAACATGCCATATGAAAAACATTTAAAACAAGAAGCAGCCTGATAAAATGGATAAAATGAAATCACACATGCACATTATTTCCAAGAAGTAAAAAATTTTTTAAAAATGAAAACGCCTGTCATTGAATAGAAAAATGGCAAAAGGCATTAAATGCAAATCATCAAACAATATATTCTTAAGATCAGTTAACACAAGGAAATATGACCAACCAACACATCTCTTAATAAAATAATTGCCAATATAACAAATAATCATATATATCATTTTCATACGTTAATCTGTCCAAGAATTTTTTTAGAATGTGAAGTAAATAGATATTCTGCTTTATGCTTATTGAAAGTGTCATTTAGTGCATGTATGTAGGGTTCTTTAGCAATATGCATTAAAAGACTTTGAAATACATATAGCTGTGCAATTAACCACTTTACTCCAAAGATTTCATTTGCTTTTTCCAGTGTAGAGATCTTCCTACTAGTATACCCATTATATTCTCAATCATGGTGACAAATATTCAGAAACCAATACAAATGCAAACAAATTTTGTTGGGTTAAAATTATGTTAGGGGTATATGGGTGGTTCAGTGGTAGATTGTTCACCTTTCATGCGAGAGACCCGGGTTTGATTCCCGGGTCATGCAACACCTCCTTCCAAAAAAGAGTGTAAAATTATGTTAGCTCTAAGACTACAATATTATGTAGGCATAAGAATGATCACTGTACAAATTTATGTATAGAAGACATATTTATGACATCCTGTTTTATAAGTAAACTAGGTTAAAGAGAAATGGGGACAAAATGATCTCACCATTGTAAAATGAACACAGTTATGCACAGAAAAGCAAAAACATATTATGAGGGCTTCCTTATGAGTGTCAGGACCTGAGGCACGTTTGCCTTTATGAATTTCTTGTTCCATAAACAAATATTAGGTTTTATATTTCAGGACTGAGTTGGTATAAAGACCCGTATATTGCTATTATATATTAAAACATTTTCTTTGATCACAATTTATTTTTTTCACTTGAGTTTAAAGGATATGAAAACATTTCTTGATCCCCCAAAAGACTTGTGAGTCTTGGGCACTGTCTTTCTGAGCCTAATGTATAAGTTGGCCCAGATAAGAAATCCTTATATGATTGCAGGTGTGCTCTGTTAAGTGTCAGACAGGGTTTTTATCTATGGATCTCTAAAGAGCAGATCTGACAAGGCACATGTTTCCCTGAGGGGGTTTGTGTAGAGAGCAGAGGACAGGAAGAAAAGCATTTAGTTCTCCTCCTGTGACGATACACTCACTCTTTCCCTCCACCTTGACAGGTCCTTCCAGCAGGCTAATGCATACGTGTCAACCTCCCCTGCTGCCCAGGAGATTCAGCCAGAGCATCCCTGAATCCACCTCCCTTCCCCGTCCCCTGCCTGCAGCCCTGACACTGGCTAAGAGTCAGCACTCAGCTGCTGCATCAGGGTGAAGTGTGTGAATCACAGACCATGATAAGAAGTGGCAACGATGCTTTGGAAATGTGTGGAAAAGAGACAAGTAGGGAAACATTGGAAGAGTGTCAAAGAATGCAAGAGATAATCAGACCAACATCCAGAAATGAAAAGGAATTAACAGAAGTACACTCTTATTCTAAGCAGGGAGTGGTCCAAAACTCCTAACCCAGCCATCCACAGCCACAAATGTGCACAGTTTCCTGCAACACATGTGCCTCTGGCACTTCCACAAAAGCAGAAGCAATCATATACTTGAGGGAGATATCCTCTTCTCCCAGAAGCAGAAATAATCTGCTGGGATTCCCTGATATTGTACTTAATAAATACGTTAATTAGACTATCAGATCTATAATTGGCATTAGCAGAAATCTTAAAACATAGATAGTTTAAATGTCCAAGAGAATAAGAATCAAATTGGAGTAGAAAATATCTCACAAATCATTCAGTGCTTATTTCTGACCTGACCTGCAGCTAGCAGAGTCATGGAAAATCCCTGAAAGGTTATTATATTGAGATATTTCAAAGAGTGGCCAGATGCTCACAGTAAGAAGTCTGTCCATGCAAGTGGGTCTCAGATACCAGTGGCATCTTTGTAAAATCATTGGTAATCATACACATGAGGAAAGAAGCATTAGCAAACCTTGTCTTTGGGGAAGAGACGTTTTCCTGTAACCTGCTAGCACAATCCTGGTGCAGTGGATTGTTTTCCTAATAGATGTCGCTTGATTCACTGCTTGTGGCTTCTAAGGCAGGAGGAGAGGCAAGGACGGTGGGGTGGGTTGAGAGGACTGTGCCACATAGATTCAGCCCTGGAGAAGAGAGCCATGAGAACTAAAAGAATTAAGTTAGCACACGCACATTCCCACTTCAAAGAAAAAAAAAGAATCCTGAGGGATGCGGCAGCACAAATTATGGACATTTTGGGGTGCAAGGTGCAAGTGGGAAAGAGAGGGAAGGTGACACTTATTATATTGCTCTAGCCATGTGCCAATTGCCCATGAAGCATTCATCATGTTAATCAACCATAAAATGATTGAATAGGCACTTACTGATTGGAATAGACATCCTTGCTTGGCTCCGTGTTGCTGCATCTTGGTACAAACGTATAAAGGGGGAAAAACCCAGCGATAGTCAGATCTCCATCCTTAAATACACTGGGTTTCATTCTCAAGAGGCCGCTGGGGTAATCTAAATTACACACAGCCAGAGGAAGTTCCAGGAGCAGGAGAATAAAAACCAATGTGAGCATCTGAGAACTATTTCTACAAACTGAAGGCAATGCCTTAAATGTGTGAAAGGTATGGGGCAGGCAGAGCTGAAATAGAACCTGCAGGCTCAGGCAGACATGTGCATGCATATATGTGTATAGGATTTTGTTGTGAACTGGAGAGGCAGCTCTAATGGCTCTAACAACCTGGTTTTGCTAAGCCTTTTCACCTCCTCTTAGAGGATAGGGGTATCCGGAAATTATCCACTCTTGGGGCTCTGCATCTGAGGTCTTATGTCCAGGTGAAAAACAAAATTTGAAAAATATGTTTGCAGACCATCCATCTCACCCCAAGGTGCTGTGATTTCATCCAAGTCCATGGAGAGCCTGGCCCCAGGGACCACCTCCTCCCCAGGCAGTCCTGAGCCTTGTCAACAAATCAGGTCTGTTCAATGATCTGGCATTTATTACATCAGAAAAATGTGGTGTCAAGAATAGCTCACGCAAGTCAGGGTTTAGCTAAGAGCATCCTGGCATCATGTCCTCCACGGTCCATCACAGAGAAGGGCAGTCACCCCCTATCCCCATCCAGGTTTCAGGGTAACACAATATGTCCTATCAGGTAGATGTAGGTCTGGAAACCATTCATATGACAGCAAACACCCACAAGCCAATGTGTCCCTGCCTAGGGAAGCAGCTATCATGCTCAATTCCAAAACTGCAAATCAAGACCTTAAGGTCAATGCAGAACTAAAGCTGCATTTTGAATTCCTAAAATTTGCCACCCTTCTATTTCTCATCCTTGTAAACCGTGCTTAACTGTTCTACACCTACAGACTGTTTTCC
Organism: Myrmecophaga tridactyla; assembly: GCA_004026745.1. Classification (NCBI taxonomy): domain Eukaryota; kingdom Metazoa; phylum Chordata; class Mammalia; order Pilosa; family Myrmecophagidae; genus Myrmecophaga; species Myrmecophaga tridactyla. The sequence continues at coordinate 3,670 of PVIY010040203.1, forward strand.
TCTATTACATGTGCTTTGATGGGTCATGGTACTATGTGGGAGACTCTTCTATTTTCTCACCCTAAAGCAGAGAACAGTAGCAAGAAATCACCACATACAATCTCCACCACCCAAAACAGCTAGGACAGGGGCAATAGCAAAAGATTTCTATGGTCCTACAGTAAACAATAAAGGGCTTGCACCTACTAACATGGCAGGAAATTTGAAGAGGTGTCCATTATGCATGCACACACACACACACACACACACACACAAGTGAGCCGATGGTCCAGACAGGGGTTTCTGTTTTAGGACTACCACATAAATTTATGGCCTCCCACGAGTACCTCCTCTGACTATGGGCAATCAGTGATATTTGAGCCTATGAATGGTTGAGCTCATGTAATGTCAAATACAAATAGAAAACATAAAAGGACAGCAGGAGATTTTTCTCTTACTTTCTTGTAGGAGTGACGATTATATTGCACTCATGCTCCATAATAGTTTCATTCCAGCTGCAGGCACTGGTGAATTTATTTCATTATCAGAGGCACAGAGACAAAGTTATGTTGGGATGAGTAATATGCTGAACCCTAGGAGAATGTGTGTGCTCAAAGGGCTCCACACACTCTTTCCTCCAAGGGGAAAGAGATCTCAAAATTGATCTTGAATCAAGTCCTGCTGACCTTCCCCAGTGATACTTGGAGATACAATGTCCCTTTTCCAATTCACGATGAATCAAAGAAGACATTCCATTTAACTGAAATTTACTCTTCTTAATTCCTTGTTGTGGCTGAAATCTAAAAAAAAAAAAAAAAACGATTCTGCTTTGCCAAGAAGAAATAATGTTTGAATTCTAGGTATGGTAAAGGGGGGGTATGTGAGTGATGGCGGGATGGAGGATCAGGTCTCCATGACCAACAAGGGATGGGACTGTAAGAACAGTTGTAGATGTGCAGTGATGTGTTGGATCTGACAGCTGGTGGGCTCAGAAGTGGAGGGGAAGACCTAAGTCCTGAGGTCCTCAGAATCTGGTATGAGCCGAAGTTCTCAGGATGAGAGCTCAGACTTTTAGAACTAATCTCACCCATTTATGGAAATTCTAGTTCTGGGGTAGAAGTCCCTGGGTGCTGGTTTATTTGGACAGAGAGAGCCGTGGAAGGAGAACTCAACTTAAGATAACAGATTAAAATTCCACTACATATGTGGAAATTAAATACTAATAGAGAGAACCCCGAATCTATAAATGATAAATAAATTCTCAGGACAAGGTAGAACTAATAAGTGAATCTCAAAGTGCACATAAATTAAGCTACTCAAAATATAATATTATGGGTAATAGAAACAAATATGAAATTAGAAAGGTATATACAAATCAAGACTGGGTATAGTAAAAAAATTGAAACCAGGAAAACAATGTATAGACTAATTGAAAAAGAGTTATGCAATTTAAATATGTAAAAAAATAACTGTAGACCTGGACTGAATATTGTCATCACGAGATTGGCCATTAGAATGTAGAACTGTGGAATTTACCGAGAACACAGAAGACAGTGAGAAAGAGAGGAAAATATACAAAAGGAATGAAATGTTTCAGAGTTATCTTGAGTGATTCCAGCCACTAAAAGAAGTTTCAGAAGGAAGAATGGAGTGAATAACAGAATATCCAAATTTGAGGAATAATATACGAGAAATTTCCAGAACGTAAGGTAGGATATTTTTTGCTTTAAAAATGTCCAATGTGTGCTCATTTGAGTACATCAGAATCAACTGACCAAAGTATATTTTAGTGAATTTGCAGAGCCTGAAGAACTTATCAGTTTACAGCAACCACAGAGAACTGATATGATGACGAGGCACTGCAGGAGGAAAGTCACTTCATGATGTCCATCTTAAATGCTAGAAGGAACAGGCTAAGAATTGCTCACCTGTATGGCCGACAGCCTCACTCTACCTGAAGTGGGGATCAATCGCACGTCCTTTCTTTCTTTTGCTTAATTCTACTCCCCTCTCCCCACTGCTCCTCTTGCTAATGCCCTGTCCTCCACCTGCCCCTGTTGCATTGCCATGTGTTTTGGCCTTGTAGTGAGGCTAGGACCCTGAAGTAGCTGCCCCATTACAGACACCATGTTTCTCTGCACCAGCCTTCCACTCACCCAGGTCCCTTCTCTTTCCTTTCACCTGGCCCACAAGGCCTGGATTCCTCCTGAATTTCTTCATTCCTTTTAGAGCCTAATTCACCATCGACTCCTCCCTGAACATTTCCAACATTTTTTGTATGCTGAATGGTGTAGGTCACATTTCATTATTTTTCCACATGAGTATCTGTTATTGCAGCACCTTTTGCTGAATTTTTGCCTGTTTGTTTGTTTTCTGAGAAGTGCACAGTGGGAAATCGAACCCGGGTCTCCAGCATGGCAGGCGAGTTTCTACCACTGTAACACCCTCACATTCTGCCAACATGTCTTTTCTAGGTTTCTCTAAACCTAAACTTGACCCTTTCTTAATCCATTCTTCTCATAGCAGCTAGAATAATCTTTCTAAAATGTGAGTTGGGTCTCATGATTCTCCTGCTAATAGCATTTCAGTGCTTTTGGCAGAGATAATATTCGTTGTTAAAATAACAAGTGAGACCATGTCCATCTCCTGAGTATTACCTTATATCCTGCTCCCACTTCCCTACTACATCTCAAACAAATGGGCCTTATTTCAGTTTTCTTCAAAGGCAGAACCATCTGAAACCAAGGTCCTCAGGACACACCCATGCACTTGGAGAGGGTAAGTTTGTCCCAAAGGCAGAGGGCAGGAGTTTCAATGTCCAGGCTTCAGAGAGGGTGGAGCACATTCCTTGGGGATTGAGGGCAGCCTTGCTGCCACCATATTGTTCTGAGGGGCTTGAGTGTGTGTCCCAGAGATGTCAGAGGGCCTAGGTGTTCCCTGATATTTAGAGAGGTGGAGCTGATAAAAAGGTGATCTCCCCAATGTCCTTCAAGTGTGCAATTCTTACCCCACGATTTGTAGAGAGCCAGACCACTGCACAGGACATTGGAAAGGTGGGTCTGCCACTTTCTAAAACCCTGAGAAAAATGACACTCAGACCTTGAAATATAGTGGAGTTTGCCCTGCAGGTTTTCGGAACTGTTTGGATCCAGTGTCCCCTGTTTTCTCACCAATATCACCCTATGGAAATGGGAATATATATCCTATGAATATCCCTCCTTTGTCCATTGGCAGAAGATGATGTGTTCTGAGTTCTACAGGTCCACAGAAAAAGGAGAATTCTGCCTTAGGACAGATCATGCCCATCACTGACTTTGTTGAGATTTTGTACTGTTTCTGATTTTGTATTGCATTTGTATTTTTACTGAAATGGTTTAAGGCTTTGTGATATCCTAATTGAATGAATGCATTTTGCATTTGGAAAGGAAATGTCTTTTTACATTCCAAATGGTGGAACATGCCAATTTGAAACTGTCTTGTACCCCATAAAAGACATTCTCCTTCAGTATTGCTGGTGGGACTTTTTTATCATTTCCATGGAGACGTGACACACCCAGTTGTGGGTGGTACCGTTTGATTAGGTGGTTTCCAGGGCGATGTGTCTCCACCCATTCAAGGTGGGGTTGCTTACTGGAACCCTTTAAGAGGGAACCATTTGGAAAATGCTTTAGAGCCCCCAACGCTGTCCGAGCCCACACAGCTAGAGATGCCTTGAGATGCAGAAGGAAAATACCCCTGAGAAGCCTCATGAAATGAGGGGAGAAAGATAATTGACATTGCCATGTGTCATCCCAGTTGAGAGAGAAACCCGGAATTTCTCCAGTCCTTTCTTTGGAGTTAAGATATCTTTTTCTAGATGCCATGATTTGGACATTTCTATGACCTTAAAACTTGAAACAATTCATTAAATTACTTTTTAAAAAGCCTTTCCATTTCTAGTATATTGAATTCTGGTAGCTTTTACAAACTAAAATACTTGGTAATCTATGTCAAATATTCTAACTATATGAGTTTGATTATCATGTCAGTGGTAAGTTGTATATATAGTTCACATCAGTAGTAATATGATATGTTTGCCTTCATCTTGAACTGGTTTAGGAGATTTGTTTGAACTTCTTTTATTAGTTGTTCCAAGTACTGACCCTCCTATGAAGTTTGAAATTGTTCCTTTTACTAGGCTATAGATTCCTGTTTCTTAGCATGGCTTTTACTTATTTACTGCTAGGCATCCCGTTATCTTGATGAGTTCACTCTGAAAGTCAGTTTCTACAACTTGTGTAGGGTTTTATTGTTGATTGCCTTTGTGTTGAAGTTCTTTGACTGTTTTTCTAACTTATTCTAGGACTTTAGAAAAGCCCGTTATTTTCTGTTCACATTTTCTTCCATTCTTCTTCATCTTATTATGTTCTTGGATCTGTGGAGTAAATTATGAGATTGCAACTTTTGGGCAATTGTGTCACCTCCAGGAAAGAGTTTCCCTTTCTCTGGTCCTTTCTTGGGAATTTTGATCTGTTACGCTACCTTCTGTACCAGAGAGATGGGATGAAGTGACATTGCCATACCCCTACCAGCTTTCCTTTCTACTGGACATAGGTTGCATGGCCTCTAGCAATTTTCACCTATTTAGAAAATATCTTTTCTTCTACGGGTTGTCCATCTACACTTTTTTTTATTTTTCCCTATTTCAGTAGCTCTTCTATGAAATCTTATAATTTATCAAGGAATTTCTTTGAATATAGAAGTCATAAAAGGGTTAAATTGGAGTGTTATATAGTATGTATGAAATATAACATTTTTATTGCTATGCAGCTCATCAAATGTGGTACAAATTAAAAACTACTAAAATATACCATGAACTGTAAACTGAGTTAGAGACTATATCATTTTCAAATAAAGGAAAACCCAAAGAAAACAGTGACTTACAGAATTTAATGCTGTATTAATCTTTCTATCAACAAGCCTAAGTTAGGGTTCCAGGATTAGACAACAGCTGAATGAAATTGCTAGGGATTCGGGGTCCAAATGTCTGTTTGTAGAATAGATTTTGTAAGGATTATTTGAGACAGAGTCTATCAAGCTGCTAAAAATATGTAATGTTAATGTTAGTATTATCCCTTAATAAACAAGCACTTTAAAAATGAGGATTAAATACCACCTCTTAACTTGCATTAGAGCAGGCACATTCCTAACAAACTTGGAAAAAGCATCAAGAAGACAAAGGGTGCCCTGCTTATGTTTTCACCTTCAAGGAACACAGTTCTATACTTTGTTGAAGAGGGAAAAGTAATGTCTTTGAGAGAAAATCCTGGTATGAGTTCTCTCCTCACTCAGTGCTTTGGAGATTGAAGGGACTAGTGAGGACGGCTTTGTCAGTCATAGACATGCTAAATCTTCAACTGAAAGGATGGGGAAGATGCTGAAATGTGAGACCCTTGCAAGGCAGTAGAATCCAGGATGCTGGGGAGTGACAAAAGGTGGAATCACCTGATGCAACCTCGGCTCTTGGGAACAGAGAGTCAGCAAGAACTGCTTTTATTCCCTCCTGACCAGTGTCCTAAAGGGAACTGGTGGCTTATTAGTGAAAAAAAAACAAGGAAATGTGCTAATGAGAGGCACAGATGGAAATGTGTTGATGGGGATCAGAGAGAATCATGCTGGAAAGCAGCTAAAAGAAAGCTGTAATTATCTCCTCTTCTGCTGTCTGTCATCCTGGGCAGTCTTGGGCTGGACGGGGCATGGTTGTTTCTTTGGGGTCATAATTCTGGCTGGGGGGTGACACCTGAATCCATCTTAGTGTCTTGTCTGATGGCAGAGCTTCAGTGTGCAATGCCAACCCCCCATGAAGGAATTTGGACTTTCACAGGGAGACATTCCTTTCAGAGCTCTCATCCAGGTGAGGTGGTGAGTGCAGTAGAGGATGAGGAAAAATGTCAGGGAGAATGGATGCCGAGATTTTTTATATGAAGTCATCTAAGAGTCAATAAAGCACATCCAGATCTGAGAGGTCACCTGGCTTGTCGGCTTGTTTGACTAACAAATTATTTAAATGTTCTTAAATTTAAAATGTTCTTAAAATTTGTTTCTGTCTAAATGCACAGATATTCTTAAATCTCAATGGAAACCATAGGTGAACAATGCTGGTGTAGTCTCTATTCATTTAGAGCTTATATTATACTAAATAATCAGAGTTCAGTGATGTAAGTTCATTTGATAAAATGTCCTCAGGGAAACATCATCAGAAGAAAGATAAATCCTGATAATAGTTTTGGTTTTGCAGGTCTTTATATAAAATCTTCAGAGAAGCCCTTTACATATTGTGTGAGGTTCTGAACCAACTGGATTGTATCCATTGGATTGTCAAAAACGAGATCAAACCCCAAAGCCCATGAATAATAAAGAAAAAATGCCATTAAAGCAAATTGAAAAAGGGTCCTGCTTCATCCACTTTCAGATCATGTTAAAAACCAGTGTGATGCTTTAAATATGGGACAGGAACCTCAATTAAAGGTAGATCAGGTCAAGATGTGGAGACCATGAAAAGGCAGGTGTCCCGAGACCATCTGCTCTGGCTGTGATTGTAGATTCTGGAGGAGCTTCAGGCTGGCTCCCTGTTCTCTCTTCAACATTGCTTTTTCCATTTGTCTTTTCATTCATAAGACCTTTCCCCCATGCATAGGGATGGGTCTTCCTTTTAAAATTCTCTTGTCATTAGTGAGGTGGTTTCCAAATATTTTTGCTCATTTCCCAGAGCAGGGAAGACTTCTGTTACATTGTGATCCACAATGCACTTTTGCACGCACAACACATGACACACATATGCACAACATACACACAACACTCATGCACAACATGAACAGAACACACAAAGAGAGACAAAAAAAGACCTTTCAGAAATAAATTTTTGTAATACCATGGTATGTGTGTTCCCCTCTGATATATTCTATGTGTCTCTATCATTCCATGCTAATTAGGAAAAATGTATTTTTTTACTCAAATGGGAAAGGATTTCAGATATGGAATTTATACTTCTAGCATTCTTAACACCTTCTTCCCCCCCTCTTTCACTCACTGTTGAAATTTGCAGTGAAACCACGTTGTTTTATTGATTCACTATATACATATATGTATATATATACATATATATATATATATATATATATATATATATATATATATATATATTCTGCTATCTTAATTCAGGCACCAACTGGATTAAGTCTGTAGAACACTGCTATATTTCCAAGTCATTCACAATGTAGCTGGGCAAAATGATATGAAATTCAATAAAGACAAAATAGGAATTTTCACCCATATTACATACAAGAAAGAATATGTGCTCTTCCTGTTGGGATGGTAAAAGAAAAGGTTCACATAGCAGTGTCTCCAGGCATCCCTGAATGATAATGTAGAGTTTTCATATAGGGAGGGGGTGAAAAACTTCAATTGCACCAGTGGGAGAAACCACCAGGGAGGGCACCAGATGTGTAGAAGTGCTGAGCTTTGAGCCTCTGTCATGCTGGTGAAGGTGCCAGTCAGGGTCATGGAGGCCATAATCAAGGTCAAGGAGGCCACTGTGGGCTGTGCACATCTGTGTGTGTGTCTCTGGGTGTGTCTGAGTGTAGTGAGTGTGCAGGTGTTCATGTCTTTGTGTGTCCTTGCATATGTTTGGTGTGCTCAGAGCAAAGTAGCTTGGCTCACATTCCAAAATGTGTTTTTTATAATCCAAACTGCACAACACAAATGCATCTTGGGAAATAAAGAGTGTACTCCATTCTATTTGTGTGGAAACCTTAGAAATCAAATTAATGAAGGAAAAGTGGTATAACATGTGGCTAAGTGAGTCTGTTTGTCCTGACGTTTCAGCAGCAGCAATGTCACCTCATTGCTAAACCTTCTCTGACATCGTGTCTTCTCTTATCTCTCTCTCCCTTGCTCCCTCTCCTGACCATGTTGACTCCTTGTTGACCATGACCATCAGAAACTAGCTCTCTCTAAGTCATTGACCCTGGACATTCTCTCATCTGGTCACACATTTCTCCAGGTTTCTCATTGTCTCCCGACATCTCATCAGAGAGGACTCTGCTGAAATGTGACCTTGTCTCCTGATCTTGCTTGAACACTAATGAAAAATGACATACCTATATCACTATCTCCTTTTTACCAGCTCCTATTTTCCTTTTTTAAAAAAGATAGATGTTGACATGTTGTAGGTCTATCATGTGTTTTTCTGCATTCTTATTCTTCATCAGACTGTGAGATATATTGTGTGTCAGCACTGGGTTCCCATGGTCTAGACAGTGCCTGGTGAATATTTTACTGTCTTTATATTTTCCTGAGATCAAGAAAAAGCAAAGAGTGGGTCATGAAATCCCAATTGAAGCTGTCTCCAGATGTCCCCTAACCTAAACAACTAGAGACAAGAATAAAATGTAGAAATATATTTCAGGAATGAAAATAGAAATTATAGCATGTCCACTAGACTTGTGATGCCAGTCTCGGAGAAAATTGGTTATGTTCCTTTTCTCTTTCTTCTTAGGTATATTAATCACATGGAATCTGTAAATAAAACTCCATTTTCAGAATTTTGTGTTCTAGGTTTTTCAGAGGAACCAGAACTGCAGACGTTCCTCTTTGGGCTCTTCCTGTCCATGTACCTGGTCACCGTCTTGGGGAACGTGCCCATTGTCCTGTCAACCATCACCGACTCCCACCTCCACATGCCCATGTACTTCTTCCTCTCCAACCTCTCCTTTAGTGACATCTGTGTGTCCTCCACCGCCATCCCAAAGATGTTGGTAAGCATCGACACTCAGAGGAGAGTCATAACCTATGCAGGCTGCCTCACCCAGATGTCCTTCTTCTTACTCTTTGGAGGGTTGGATGACTTCCTCCTGGCCATGATCGCCTATGACCACTTCGTGGCCATCTGTCACCCCCTGCACTACACGGTCATCATGAACCCTCGGCTCTGTGGACTGATGGTTCTGGGGTCCTGGACCTTGAATGCCCTGAATTCCTTCTTCCAAATCTCGATGGTGTTGCAGCTCTCCTTTTGTACACACTTGGAAATCCCCCACTTTTGCTGTGAACTTAATCAGATGGTCCATCTCGTGTGTTCTGACACTTTCATCAGTTACATACTGATTTTCATGACAACTGTGCTGCTGGGTGTCAGTCCCCTCGCTGGGATCTTGTTCCCTTATTCCAAGATTGTTTCCTCCATACGTTCAATCTCAACTGCTCACTGGAATTTAGAGCATTTTCCACCTGTGCCTCTCACCTCTCAGTGGTCACCTTATTTTATTGTACAGGCCTTGGGGTTTACTTTAGTTCTGCTGCTGCACACAGCACACATTCAAATGCAGCAGACTCTGTGATGTACACTGTGGTGACACCCATGCTGAATCCCTTTATCTTCAGTCTCGGGAATAAAGATATCTAAAGGGCTCTGGGCAACCTCTTTGGAAGAATGTATTAAAGAATCATTAATTATGGGTGTGAGGAAGTGCTTTTATAATCAGTACTCAAAGAGATATCCAGAAATTATAATTTTTGATCAAAATCCTGGAATAAAATTGTCTCTTTCTATTTATTCATAGCTTCAATTTGTTGGACTTTAGTCCTCTTCCTTTATTAAAGTTTCTCCATCTGTTACATAGTGAATATTTTCCCCTTTGTATGCTTTCCTTTTTTTCTCACTCTTGGATGAGAAGCAACTTGTAAATTCCAAAAGTTCACAAGAAGAATGGATATCACGAAGAAAGTTTTTCTCAATTGACAGTTCAAATCACAAGGTGAGTTTTTTACTGAAAGAGTGGTGGCGAGTAGCCCTACACTTATGATACATGTACCCATATCAACAGCATCTATTTATACAATTTTAGGGTAAAAGATCCCCTGGTTTTTCACTTTTGTGTCTGTCATCTCAATGTGTATCTTTACCTTAAAAGATCTTTCTATGAATGTCAACTTTCACATACTCTGCTTCTTTTAGCTGGTTGTCTGGTTTTAATCCTCCTTATAAGAACTTATTCTCTTATTTAGGCCATTGTCTTCACTGACCACCATAGATGGTCTGTGTCATAGGGTACTATAGGCAAAATTCTTTGTTCAATATAGATACATATGTCTTTCAAGGGCATTCTAGAAGAAGACAAATCTGTGTAAATGTGTGATATTATGTGGCCATAACATTAGAGATGTTTTTAAACATGGTGAAGGAAAATTTCCAATTATGTGTTGCTTTATAAAAGAAAGATTTATTTTTCATGATGTGAGTGTCTTTATTGAAGTATGGAATGTTGCTATACACATGTTAGGGTTACTGTTAATTGGCCTGAAGTACTGTGTTGTGTGTTTTAATGTTATTGTATTTGTTTGTATTTCCATTTCTGCATGACAATTTCTAGTGTTGTCTGCAACTGTGTTTGTTTCTATTCCTCTATGCAAACTGTCTGCCTTTTTCTAAGTATCATGAAAAACCCAAAAAATCAGCTAGATGAACAAATTTTATATTTAATTTATCATCGGTTTCTCTCACTTATTGCCAAAATTTTCTTCAATCCCCATGATCAAAAGCTGATTGATATAAGAGTTTGGGTTCCTGCCCACAAAATACTTCTGTCAATGGTGAGTCTTGATCAGGGTCACCAATTATACTTTTTATTACTTTGTGCGATGCTGACATATGGATTTCTTTTGATCTCTTCTGCCTCCTCCCAGATGTGGTCAGTATTGAGTTGCCTGGGGCTGCTTTGATCTTGGCTAATCCTCTCACTATGGTGGCCTGTGAGCTGTAGTCTGGGCTACAGTGACTTTCACTGTGACAATTGGCCTCTCCTCTGAAAATTGTCTCATCCTCCAGCAGGGAAGTGTAGGCTTGGGCACATGGTTGAGGGAGGATTTCAAGACACAGCGCAAGAAACACACAAAACCTTCTTGAGGCTCACTGTCAGCCCTGCCATTGTCTATTGGGCAAATCAAATAAAACATGACTCCCATAAGATTCAAATATGGAGAAGATACTCACCTCTTGATCGGTGGAGCTACACAGGTGATGCACAAGAGGTAGGTACAGAGAAAGTCTGAGACCACTGCCCTGTCTGCAGTCAGTCTACCACAGCTGTAAATTGCAACAGAAACGTGTTTTAATGGATATTTCAAGAACTAAGCTTTAAAACATGACATTTTCCAATCCTTCCGTCAGCATTTGAATGAAATACCTGGAAAATAATGTGAAAGTCAGGGCTTATGTTTAATGCAAAGCTACAGAAATTCTACCCAGAATGTCAAGGCTCTCCCAGATGTAAATATCTCTACCTACTTCTTCCTCTTTGGCTCACCACCCCTAGATTAAGAAGAAATATTTTTTCTTTCAAGATACATCACTGAGTTCAGGGATCTCATATTTGATTCATCAACTACAAAACTAGAGATTTCTTGTTCCACTCCTGCCATCTGGATATCCTCATGTCCACAGTGCCCTTCCTTTGATCGAACTGGATATGGCATTTCAAAAAAAAACATTTTGTTATTGAAGGAAGGGAATTATGTTTGGGATATTAAGTCCATTCTTTTGGAAGGAAATGTTCTCTCTGAGATGAGGATTGTGAAGAGATTGACGTCTCAGCACACTACAAGATTACAAGCAGAGATGGTATGAATTGTTATTGTTATACTTGTGCCAGCTTTCATCTCAGCTGAACAGAGGTTTCATGCCCAGTAATTCCTCACTTATGGAGAAAACACCTTTTTTGTCTTCTTCAAGTTCCCCTGAGAAACGTTTTTGGATTTTTCCTATTTTAATAGGTCTTCTAAGAAGGTTTTATAATTTATCAAGGAATTTTCTCAATGCATAGCTCTCATCAGAAGGTTAAATACAGTATATTGGTCTCTATAATTAAGTGTGCACTTTCTATTCTCATGCAGCCCTTTATAGTTGGCAGTAGATCAAATCTTTAAAAAGATATCAAGAGCAGTGAACCAGTTAAGAGTCACATTCAGTTGGAAAAAAAAGCCCCAACCAAACACTGACTTACAGAAATGAAGGCTCTATTCACCCACCTAACAACTGGTCTATGCTAAGGTGCCCAGACTTACACACAGCTCAGTGCAACTCCAAGGGGCTTGGCATACATTACTTTTATCACTGTGATTTTCATTCTCATCATCACCAAATAGGTGCTGCATCTTCAAACATGAATCCATATCCCAAAGAGTAAGATAGGGGAAAAATCAAGGGTATAGAACAAATGAAGTGCCAGAGGAATTTTTTTCAAAGATTATTTTATTGAAATACATACTTGGAAAATGAATATCATAGGTTTAATGAACTGTGACAAAATGAATATATTCTATGTCACCAGAACCCAGTCCTAAAAATAGAACATGACCAGCTACTGAATTTCCCTGTGCACCCGAATCTAATCACCAATCCCTTACCCACAATTCAGAATGCACAATTCATACAACACAGATTAACTTTGTCTTCTATTTATATCTTCTATTCATTCAATACATACACTTCAGTGATGTTAATTATATTCACAATTTGACTTTGAATAAATGGCACCATGCAATGCATATTATGTTATGAGGCTGACTATTTATAGTTAAGCAATATCTGTGTTCCTAGAAGCTCCATCTAAGAATTCGTTTTACATCTCTTTGGCCAAAATTGGGTTACGTGGAACAGATATGTCTGATTACTTCAGTGAGTTCAGAAAGACTGAGGGATTTCAATGACTGCCAAGAAAGACAGAAACAACTAATAAGTATCCAGAAATGCTGACAAGGAGGTCACAACAAATAACTGGGAAAAGAGCAGGGGTGCAAAGTGACCATGTGGTGGAGGTGGGGACAGACAGAGATGACACATAGCCATCAGACTTAGTGGGAAATTGTCATAACGTGGAAAAATGGTGACAAAATACATTTGGCTTGCACAGATAACATAGGGAATGCTGGATATACCACAGCATGTTAAGGCTGGTGGCAGAGGTGAACCAAATATAACAAAAGGATGACTGGAGAGGAAGAAGGGTACAGAGTCATCTGGAGGGGAGACTGAGATGATGCTTAGAATGATGAATAGGTTCCCCATGAGAGTAAACATGTTCCTGGACAGACAGTTGTGAGAAAATGGACTTCCTCTCTGGGATCTCAGAAAGTGCCAGGAGGAGAAATAGTAGAAGTCTTGCTGGTTTCCTGATTTCCTGTAAAGGAAGTGTCTGCCAACAGTGTTGTAGAAGCAACACTAAATTAAGCACCCATATCCAAGACTGTTCCATGCTGTAGCATGGATCAGAACAGAAAGGGTCTGCAGAGAAGGATAATTGGGTGTTATTGCTTAATAGGTAAGAGTTTCTGTTTTGAATGATGAAAACGATTGAGTAATAGAAGGTCATGATGGTAGCACAACATTGTAAAAATAATTGTATCAGGGAATTGTGCACTTAAACATGGCTACAATTTAAGACTTCACATTGAATATATGTATTTTACTACATTAAAATAAGTAATTTAAAATTTAATTAATAAAGCAAGAGCAAAACAAATCTAATAACTACCCCAAAAAGCTTTGCTTAAATACAATGTTGTTGAGATTATTCTAAGATGTTTAATGACATGCTAGCACTCTATTTAACAATGGACAAATGGAATCTCATCAAAATTAAAAACTTTTGCACCTTGAAACACTTTAAAATAACAATCTACACAATGGATGAAAATATTAGGAAACCACATATTAAGTAAGGGTTTAACATGCAGAATGCATAAGGAAATCCTCCAACTCAACAATAAAAATACTAACAACTGAATTAAAAGATGCTCAAAGGAAAAGAGAAGCTTTGAGTTCCAAAGTATAGTGAAAGCATCCTCAATAAAGACTTGGATTCATTGTCTTTTCCAATCGATTTGCCATCTGCATGGCCAGTTTAGTGCTTGGACTACATGTGTGTTAATAAAACAGACTATGATGCTAACAGCTGAGCTATTGACAATGTTACCACTGCATATCAGTTCTGTACATCAGATGTGATTTCCCATTTGGAGAACGAAGAGGGACTGTACGTGTGTGATTAGGACTTCTCCAAGGCCAGAGCCTTGGCAATCTCCAGGAATCCGTGCTGCATTACCAAAAGAGGACGTTCAATGAATGAGCAGATCCTTGGAAATATCAATGAAAGATTTCCTTAGTTGAGTGATATTCTCTGAAACACAGGAATGAAAAATGATAATGCAACATCAAAGCTCCAAATTGACCCAGTATGTGCCAAGTCACAAGCCCTATGTCAGGAAACAATTTAATACTCTTCAGTGACCAGTCATCCTGAAATCATCATTAGTATGTTCCCACTAGATCATATGACTATCATCTACGTAGGAAAGCCTTCAGAAGACCTTGTGTCCTTAGTCAAAATTGAGAATTCTCACTGGAGAGAACCATATGGCTTCTGTCTATGTATGAAAGCCTTTGGCCAATCTTCCAACAGATGCCTAAAATCAATCACTGAAGAGAAATCATGTGAATGCCATCTGTGCGAGAAAACTTTGACTCATCCTTCTGCTACTTGTACAATATGAGAAAACTCACAATGAAGGGAAGCATATAGGCGTCTTCTATATGGGAGAGCTGTCAGCTAACATTCTTCCCTTAGATGGCATGGGTGAACCCACAATTGGAAACAAACAATATGAATGCTAGATATGGGGGAAACACTTCAGTAATTGTTCTAACTTTAGATGATACAAGAGAAAAAGCATATGTATGTCAAATGTGTGGGAATGCATTGAATCAATATTTTGACCTAGGATGACATGTGACAACCCACTTAAAATGTTATGAATATCTAAGTGATTTCAGTCACATCTCTATCCATAAATAAATAAAAGAACCCTTACAATGTCTGTCCATGAAATTAGTGTGTAAATGCCTTTACTTAAAATTTATCCTTTAACAACTACATTAAGAGCATGAAGGGAAAATGGCATGATTATCTCATTTGATGCAGAAAAGGATTTTGCCAAAAAATAATACCCTTTCTTTATAAAAACACTTAGAACACTAGGAATGGAAGGAAACTTCCTCAACATGATAAAGGACATACATGAAACTCGACAGCTAATATCCCCTTTAAAGGTGGAAGACTGAAAGCTTTCCCTCTAAGATCAGGAATAAGAAAAGGATGGCCACTGTCATCCCTGTTTATTCAACAATGTACTAGAAGATCTTGCTAGAACAATTAGGTAAGAAAAATAATAAAAAGCATCCAAATTGGAAAGGGAAAAGTAAAAAAAAAAATATCTATTTGCAGATGACATGATCCTATATACAGTAAACCCTGAAAAATACACAATAAAACTCCTAGAGCTAATAAATGAATTCAGCAAAGTGACTCGGTACAAGATCAAGGTCCAAAGAGCAGTAATGTTTCTACATAGAAGCAGTGATGAAATCAAGAAAAATAATCCATTCACAATAGGACTAAAATAATCAAATATCTATGGATATATCTAACCAAGGATGCAAAGGACTTATACACAGAAAACTACTAAACACTGCCAAAAAGAAATTAAAGAAGAACTAAATAAATGAGAGGACTTTCTGTGTTCATAGGCTGGAAGACTGCATATTGTTAAAATATCAATATTCCCCAAAGCAATTTAATTATTCAACACAGTTGTAATCACAATTTTAACAAGCTTTTTTGCAGAAATTGAAAAGACAATCCTCAAATGTATATGAAAGGGTAAGGTGTTCGAATAGCTAAAACCAACTTTAAAAAGAAGAATGAAGTTAGAGGACTCACAATTTCCAACCTTAAAATGTGTTACAAAGCCACAGTCATCAGAACAGGATGGTACAGCACACATGTATAGGCCAATGGAATGAAATTGAGAGCTCAGAAATCAGCCCTCACACTTATGGCCAACTTATTTTGAACAAGCGGGCAAAGACCACTCAAGTGGAAATGAATAGTCTCTTCAACAAATAGTTCTGGAAAACTGGATTCCATTTGCAAAAAAAAGGACGATGGCTACCCTACTATTAAAAAATCAAATCAAACTGTGCCAAACACATTAATGTAAGAGCTAATATTAAACTCCAAAAGAAAACTTATGGAAGCATTTTCTGGACTTTAGCACATGCAACAAAAGAAAAAAATAGATAAATAGGACTTAATCAAAATTAAAAATGTTTTCACCTCAAAGGTCTTTATCATGAAAATAACACAACAACCTATACAATGGAAGGAAATATTTGGAAACCACATATCTGATAAAGGTGTAATAATAATAATATATAAAGAAATCCTTCAACTTAACCACAAAAAGTGAAAAAATGATTAAAAATGGGCAAAAGTTGAATCGAACCCAGGTCTCTGGCATGGCAGGTGAGAAGTCTGCCACTGAGCCAACACTGCACTGTCCCTATGCATTATTTTTGAGAAAAAAATGTTTTTCTACTTCCTTATTGGTAATAATTCACCTTTCATATGTATCATCATCTTGTTTTCTTATTGTTCCATTTTGACTTTTGTGGTCAGATTTTTTTTTAAAGTATCATCCTTTTAAAAAGTATCATCACCTCTGCCCCCATTTGGAAGACATTCGTCTTTTTCATTCAAATAAGGGGAGCTTTAAATTTTTCATCAATGTATTCGAGTCAATAAACATTTACACAGTATAACAATATAATTTGTCTGGAAAATGTAATTATACCTAGGCTAATAATGTTCTCACTTCCACCTTATTCTCTTGGCCAAAGCAAACTAAACACTCTCAGTCTAGTCTAGAATAAAAACTGGATAAATAGATGCCACCTGTTGATAGGCAAAATTGTACCATCAAAATGAAAACATATAGATATAGAGGAAGGTGAAAATGGAACCACCTCTGAAAACAGTCTACCCCATGAAATATTCAAAGTTAATGCCCACAATTGGGTGAGCCACATCTCCATGGAGATAACCTAATCAGGTTTCTAACCTATAGAACTGAATAGCGATTAGAAGAATTGGTTGCTCCCACAAGATTGATTAGTATTAAAATATGGCTTTTCTAGAGTACCCAAATCTTTTCAAACTGGCCAATGAAGGAATATTATTCACCCACTGAAAAGAATGGAATATTGATATATGTTCCAGTATTGGTTGAACTTGAGGCTGTCATGTTGAGTGAAATGATGCAGATACATGCAAAAAGTCAAATATTGTATAATCTGGCATCTATGAAATCCATAGAGTAAGCAAATGCATAGTTGGATAGTAGATTACAGGATACCAGGGGTCAGGCACCAGGGGAATGGATAGATATTACATAATGGATACAGAGTTCCTGTTTGAAGAGATGAAAAAGTTTAGGTAAAGGATGATGGTGATGGCAGCCCAATATAATGAATGTAATTATTACCAGTGAATTTACATTTGAAAGTGGTACAAATGAACAATATTGAGTTTTATTTATGTTTACCATAAAATTTAAAATAATATTATAAAGATGTGATTTTTTATTTCCAGTTTAAATGAATAGAGATAATAATAGATCTAGTAACTAAATAATTGAGCACCATCCAAGGGATATGAGACACAATGATCTAAGTACATTTTTTTATCTTTTATAAGCATTTTATAATGGGGGTCTATATAACAGGTCCTAATTTGTGCTACAAACATTACATTCCAAGTGTTTGAGCAAAACATCATTAAGTAAAAATGCGTAGCTTCCATGGTTTTATGCCAAATGACCACAGTTCTCAACTTGGTCATAAATAACAGGAAATTTCTGGCAGAGACAATAGTGGCTGTGTCATCACCCACAGTCAATGCTTTGGAGATCCAATGGACCTAGCCAAGATAGGCTCTCCAGTCCTAAACTTCAGAGAAACTTTTTGTCAAAGATTGGATGGATAATCCTTTAGGTGTTTAGATCTATGAAAGGAAGGAGAGTCCTTGGAGGATGTATAATCAAAACTGGTTTCTTCTCATAACATGGTCTCTTGGGAACAATCAGCAAGAAAACTTTTTTTCTTTTCAGACTATTTCCCAAAGGGACAATGATGGATCAGTGGTTGGAGTAAAAAGTAGCAGAAATGCCTGAGGAGACGCTATAAGGAAGCTGTAAATATCTCTTCTGTGGCTTCTCCGTAGCTTATGCAACCTCGGGCTAAATGGGACATGGTTGTTTGTTTAGGGATCTAGCTCTGGCTTGGGGACCCATGCCTGACTCTTTCCTACGCTCTTGTCTTTGGTCAGAGCTTCCTCCTCCTTCACCAAATGCTCAGGGAGAAATTCAGACTTCTACCTGGAGACCTTCCTCTGTGAGAAACCATCCAGGTTAGTGGGAGAGTCAAGTGGATACACAAGAAGGGGACAGGGTGAAAGGAAATGGAAAGCTTTGAAGTGAGATCAGCTGGTGCTAACTGAAATTAGCCCAGGATCTCTCAGTCTTTTCTTTCCTGTGGCTTAATTAATTAAGGCATTTTATATTTAATATATTTTTTTTAAAGAAAGAGTTCATTGAATTCAGCAATGCAAGTGGTTAGTGTAAACATTAAGTAAGAGGAATGTAAACCCAATTATAATAAGGAATGTGAAGGAAATAGTGAATCTAGAAAAGCAGAAGATCTATCCAAGGAGCAGTTAAGGTGAGTACAGAAAATTGCTGTGAAGTGAGTACATGTCTTTTTTTTTATTTTCAAGACAAGGTATATCAGAGCATGTATGTGTGTTAATAGGAAAATTCCAGTCCATTGCACTTAGGTATATGTTGAAACATCAGTACATGAGACATACATTTTCACATGAAATTTGATAATCTTTAATTTTTAGAAATGGGTATCCTAAACCCTTAACTTGGCAATCATTGCTTTATTGGTGTGGTTAAATATATGTTGGTTTATTAGCCATT
>PVIY010040204.1:0-22566 GCA_004026745.1 Myrmecophaga tridactyla
AGCTATATCATTGTTCAGTCATCATCAAGAAACATGGCTACTGGAACACAGCTCTACATTTTCAGGCAGTTCCCTCCAGCCTCTCTGCTACATCTTGAGCAACAAGGTGATATCTACTCAATGCATAAGAATAACCTCCAGGATAACCTCTCGACTCTATTTGGAATCTCTCCGCCATTGACACTTAGTCTCATTTCACTCTTCCCCCTTTGACCCTCACCTTTTTAAAAGCACATTTTGAAAATTGTAATTTCTGGCTACCACCCCTAGATTTTCTAGGTTAATTGATCTGGGATGGTGTTAGGGAATGGAAATTTTTAAAAAGGAAGCCCCCTAGGTGATTTTACTGTGTAGCCAAATTGAGAACCACTGCATAAAGAAAAAGCAAAAATTATATCTTGGAATAACTGAACATATATGTTTTGACAAGTTTCCAAGATCACTGGCTAAATCCGAGGATTCAATAGTGGTTTACAATTCCTTGAATTCTTTAATATAAAAATAATATTTGAAATCTACCATGGTCTTGGAACATGGGTAAAGGAGATGATGCTCTACTCATTTTACAGAACAGAATGTTGAGACTTCATATTAATTTTGTAAATTTCACTAGTATTTATAAATATAGGAGACTTGTATTAGGCTATGTGATGCCAAACACTGTGCTGGAAATTTTCAGTTTCATAGCATGAGGATGGTACACCCGGATTTTTTATTAAATTATTTCCTTTCCTAGCACAAACTTGACCCTTGATGGATATATTCTTAGCTTATGTTTTCTCCTTCTTTTGAAGATAATATTAGCTGTAAAGATTTTCAGGCATGGCTTGCCTTTATCATCCTTTTTATTTTTACTTATTTATCACTTTCAGGATGTTTACAGTACATTCCTAACTTTGGGACCATTATTAAGCTTAGAAGTGACATTAACCTTCCCAGAGAGAATTGTCGACACAGGAAGGCTGACAGCTTGATTCTTTAATATGAAATCACAGGTTTGAAAGGTGAGCAAATTGACCTTGAAATCTTCCCTTTGCCACCTACTGGACTCTGAGCAGTCAGAGTTGTTCTGATTGAAGGGCAAGCAGGGTCATTTGCTCTTTACTTTTCACTACCCTTTCTGTGGCAGACTCAACCTCCATTAAAAGACTATTGAAAAATGCCATAGGCACAGCTGTGAGAATTATTTTTTGTGTGTTTGCACATTAGTGCAATAGTTTCCAGGCTTGTTGGAATGCCACGATGAGTGCTTTTGTATTACAGCTCACATCTTCTGAATAAATTTTTATGACAGAGTCAGGATTTGAACTCAAAATTACTGATTCCTAGACTTCTTCTCAAACCGGCAGATCCTACTGCTGCCTAGCTGTTCACTGTTACAGTCTTGGGCCAAGTAGCAATGAAAAAAGCAGCATCACCTATAAACGAACATAGTTGATTTAGTAGATGCAAATATGTGGATCAAGAGCTTGATGCTTCTGTCAATGATAAATAAATAAAAGGAGAATCATCAGTGTCCATTTAAATAAATACGTTGAAGAAATAACGATAATATGGAAAGAATGCAGTAGAAAATTTACGCAAGCAGATTTTCTCAAGACTGTCAACAGGGCAGGACAAGAGAGATTTTCAGAAGTCACAATTGAAAACTTTAGATCCTGGAATGGAAATAACACAAGAGGAAAAATTGAAACCATTTCTCAAGGAGAGATCTGGATATGCCTTTGTTCTCTTCACTCCTTCCACCAGTGGCAGGAACTTGTAAAAGGAGCAGAGACTTTAGGGTTTACTTGGGTCTGATTAAATTTCATATGCACTGCAAGTGGAAATGGGTTCTTCCCCTATCTCACATCCTATTCAAAAATTAATTCAAAATGGATCAAAGACCTAAATATAAGAAAAAGTACCATAATACTCCTAGAAGAAAATGTAGGGAAAAATCTTAAAGATCTAGTGAAAGGCAATAGTTTCTTAGACTTTACACCCAAACCACAGGCAATGAAAATAAAAATAGATAAGTGGGAACTCCTTAAAATCAAATACTTCTGTGCTTCAAAGGGTTTGTCAAAAGGATGAAAAGGCCACCAACTCAATGGTGGAAAATATTTGGAAACCGCATATCTGATATGGGTTTGATACCCAGTATATATAAAGAAATTCTATAACTTAACACTAAAAAGAAAAACAATCCAATTAAAAAATGAGCAAAAACCATGAATAGACATCTTTTCCAAAAAGGGAATACAGATGGCTAAGAGGCATATGAAAAGATGCTCAGCTTCACTAACAATTAGGGAAATGCAATTCAAAACCACAATGAGATATCACCTGACACCTACAGGCAACTACAAGTGTTGGAGAAGATGTGGAGAAATCAGAACACTCATTCACTACTGGTGGGAATGTAAAATGGTACACCTACTGTGAAGGATGGTTTGGCAGTTCCTCAGGAAGCCAAGTATAGAATTACCTTATGTCCCCACAATCCTGCTACCTTGGATATACCAGAAGATCTGAAAGCAGGAACATGAACAGACATTATCACACCCATGTTCATAGTGACATTATTCACAATTGCCAAGTGATGGAAACAACCCAAGTGTCCGTCAACAGACGAATGGACAAACAAAATGTGGTGTATACATATGATGGAATATTATTCAGCACTTTTGAAAGAATGAAGTCCTGAAGCATGAGACAACATGGATGAGCATTAAGACATATTAAGTGAAATAAGGATAAATATTTTATGATCTCATTGATATGAACAAATTATAATATGTATACTCCTAGACATAAAATACAGAATGTAGGTTACCAGTATGTAGAATGAGGCTGAAAAATGGGGAGCAGTTGCTTAATATGCGTAGAATGTTTAACTAGGGAGAACATAAATGTTTGGCAATGGACAGAGATGATGGGAGCATGTTACTGTGAGAATGATTAACACAGTGCTGGATGGTATATGAGTGTGGCAGAAAGGGGGAAGTTTAGAGTCATGTGTGTAATCAGAAGGAAAGTAGGAGGTTAAAATATAGGAACGTATAACACAGTAAATCTTGTGGTGGATAATGTCTGTGGTTAACTACACAAATATAAAAGTTCTTTCATGAACTACAGCAGATCTATGACACTATTATAAGGAATTAATAATAGAGGGGTATATGTAAAAAATGTACCTATGGCAAACTATGGACTATAATGGCATAAGGATATAAAATAAAATAATATTTTAATACTCTATCATCAACAGTAACAAATGTATCACACAACTCTATGGGCCAATAATATGGGAAGATAAAGAATATGGGAGAATTAGGGTTTCTTATTCCTTTTCTGGAGTAATGAAAATGTTCTGAATTTTATCATGGAGCTGTATCACAACTATATGATGATACTGTGAGCCAGTGATTGTATACTTCGGATGGTTTCTATGCTGTATGATATATCTCAAAATTGCATTGAAAATGCGTCCTGCCTCCAGAACATCATATAGTTCCATCTCCCTACCCCATATGAGTGACATACTCTTCCAATATGAAGAATTTAGAATGGCCATAGCCCAAACACCCCTAACAAGAGGGATGGAAAGATCAAAATTGATGGTGGGGTTATACAGAGAAGATAGGATTTAACAAATGACTATGAATGCTGAATCATTAAATTGATATCTCTTTTAGTTTCTAGTATCTTAGAGCAACTAGGAGTAAAAACCCAAAATTGTGGAATTGTAACTCATGTCAAACTCTGAAATATGTTCTACAACTAATTGTGGTGCTGTGCTTTGAAATTTAATGCTTTTCTGTATGTAGGTTATTTTTTACAAAAAAGAAAGAAAAAAAGTCGATTGTGAAGATAAAAAAATATTTAAGCCTTCTAGCCTCCTATATTCTGGAGCAGCTAGAAGGAGAAATCTGACAGGATCATATGGTAGCCCATGGCAAACTCTGGAATCTGTCTGGTAGCTACCTGTTGAAGAGTGCTTTGAAAACTATTGCTTTTTTATTTCTTTGCTTTGTATATATGTTATACTATATAATAGAAAAGTAAAAAAAAAAAATAAAAAAAAAGATGTGTCCTGGGTGCATGGGTGGTTCAGTGGTAGAATGCTTGCCTTCTATATGGGAGACCTGGGTTCAGTTCCTGGAGCATGTACCGGCCCGTCCCGCCACCCACTAAAAAAAGGGTCCTAAGTCAACCATTTCAAAGGTAATATGGGATCAACACTTTCACGCATGCATAATTCTGTTCCACTGTCCCAGTGTTGAAAACCTTATAGTCAATTATTGCTAATCCTTTTCTCATAAAACATGTAGTAAATTTACAAAACAACACAACAAAATACAGAAATAAAACTTTATCTGAGCATTTTGAAAATAAAAAGTTTATTTTATTTTTCTTTCTGTAATTTAGTACGACAAATTCAATAGCTCCAGGTCTCCATCAAACTTTGGTGAAGGAGGTGTTTATATTAATAGGATCACCTCTCCAGGAAGTTGGGGACTTCTTGGAATATGCTTATGTGTTACTATAATTTGTTCTTGGGATAATACTCCACTCCACTCATGATTCAAATCTGGCTCTGCTACAAGTCTCCTTTGTGGTTTCTGGATGAGAGACTTCCCTATGGCCTACTATTTTTTCCACATGTGGGGACATCAATCATTTTTCTCAACTTCTTTCAGTGATGGCTGTAACCAGGTTAAAATTTAAGTGAAAAGTTTATGAAGTATTAGTGGCAATAAAGATTTTAAAGATTACATATAATATGTATATATGTCAAGTTAGTTGATGTAGTCATACATACTCAATAACTCCTCTAATACATTAATTCTAGCTCCTTTATGTTATTCTTTCATCGATGTACAACTCTATGGGGATTTCTGTTGATAATGAGTAAAGGGTGAGGAAGAAATGGTTTCAAAATAAAAAGAGCTTCACTACTTAAGAGCAGCCCTTCCACAAACTGGGATTTCCTTCAGGTACATAGTCACATTACTTTTTGAAATAGAACACTTTCCTCAGTGGCGGTTGAATACACTGTTGGCTAGCAATTTGAGGTTTTATTATTTTATATATGCTGGCAGGATGTCACATAGAATCATGAAATACTGTAGCTGGAAACTATCATAGAAAACTGGTAGACTAAACCTCTTTTATATCTATGAGAAAAAGCAGGCCCAAAAAGGTAAATGCCTTGTTTAAGAGTGCTGAGCTAGTTAGTAGTCAGAAAGGAGTAGAAGTCAAATGACTCCTAACCCAGTTATTTATGGCTTGCTAACCCTCTCCAAGATGTGCGGGCAAGCTAAATAATTGTTTATTGATTGAAAAACAGCATCCCAAAGCAAATCTGTTGGTAAATTGCATTAAACACAAAGACAACAATAAAGAAAATAATAAAGTAATATTCTTCCATTTCCTTTTTATTCATCCTCCTTATCAGCCCTACAATTTCATCCCATCTGCCATCTTTAGGAGCCCGTGCTCATTTTCAGATTGGTTCTTCAGACCCTCTACTGTTGTCTTAGATTCAGTTCCACCATTTGACTGTGTTTCAAGATTCACAACTTTTCTGTTACTCTTGATCTGCCAATACTGGCTTTGTTTTTTGTAAGTTCTTCCAGAGTCTTGCACTCTTCTCAGGATAGTTTGAAAATATTTTGAAGTATTAAAGACAAACCATCCTTAATGAATTATCTTTCCCAGGAAAATATACAATAGACCAATGCTTCTCAAAATTAATGTGCCTGTAAGTCTCTTGGGGACCTTATTAAAATGCAGATTTCAATTCAGCAGGTCTGAGTGGAGCATGAGATTCTGTATTTCTAGTAGTCTGTTGGGTGATGCTGATGCTTCTGGTCCCTTGACAATAATCTAAGCAACGAGGTAATTGATACTATAATAGTTATGATATTGGGCAAGGGAAGCAACAAGAGCAAAGTCCTTGTGTTGAGAATATGCTTGGCATGCTGGATGAGATGAGATTGGACAGGTGGACTGGCCCAAAAAGGAGCATGTGATGGTTTCTTACTAAATGAACATCATGCTACTCTTCTGCTTAAATCTTTCAATGGTTTCAATTGGTCTTAGGATAAAATGCTTGTATAGGCTGGCCTTTACTTATTTTCCAATTTCATCAAACATATTCCACTTTCCCAAGTTCTATCTGCTCCAGCCCTCCTGGCCTTTTTTCCCCCTTTACACTGTTCTCCTTCTCCTCACAGGGCTATTTTATGTGCTGGTCTCACTGCCTGGGGAAACTTCCACCTACACCACTGAATCTTTACTCACCCTTTACATCTCAGCTTCATTATCAAATCCTCAGAGAAGACTTGGTCTTACCATCTGTTAAATGTACTCATAGTACCCTTCTTCATGACTCTTACCAGTATTTCAATTTTACATTTCTTTTTTTGGTTATATGATTAATGTTTTTCTCTGCTACAAAATTATAAGCTCCACAAGGCTTGAAACCATGACTGTGTTTTTCTGCCATGTTATCTCCAACAACTTGTGTCATGTCTGTCCAATAATAGTTGCTCGGTAAATATTTTAGTAGTTGATTTATCGTTTACTTTTTTCTCCCACATTTTATCTGCTTTGCTTTCTATTAGTTCATCATATATTTCTCTTTGTAAAAGTATTGTCTAATTTTATCCCCTTCTTTTTCTTTATTGATCAATTTTCTTTCTCTTACTTTAATTTCTGAAGACTGTTTTATTGCTTAGTTCATGGTCCTGCATGAAAGTGAACTTCCTCTAATGACTAAAGGATAATGGAAGAAATGAATTGGTGGCATTTAATAGCATACTGCTATTTTACTGAAATCAAAGATGCCCCTTCATAAGAGATCATGACCATTGTATCTTCCTGAAAATGAAGACCTGCATAGAACACTGCAGCAAGGGTATTTTTCCATTTCATTTCTTTTGTTCTGCTTGTGGCTTTGCGGAATCCATTTATCATTAACATTTATAATTTAGCATTGCCTTCTGGCACACTATGATGCTATCTGTATTGCTGACAGATTTGTCTCCGTCTTGGTCTTGGGTCTTTCAGCTGTCTCATTTCCTGAATTTTGCTTATCCAAGCATTTCATTTGTCACACTACCTGCCATTGTCACCACGTTTGTCTTTATCCTCAGTCATTAGTTTCTATGCTCTGTCTTAATCCCATTACAGTGTTTGTTCTTGCTATTTTTATTTGTCATGATATCTATTTTAGTAACAGATGTAGTTGTCAGAGCATCTCCTCTTTACTCCCATTATTGTTGTCACTTGTGCATTTGGTGTTAGAGTTTATATTGTGTGCTATTCTGGTTCTCTTTTCGTTGTTTTAATTAGTTAGTCCACTTCATTATTTTAATATTATTAGATCTTTTCTTCTCCAAGTGAAGCATAATCATGGTTCATTTATTTCTTCTTATAGCTAATTCTGAATGTGGCTGAGTTACCTTGTCTCTGAGTTAAGTACTTTTAGAACAGACCAATGATGCAACAGAAGTGAATGCAAACATATGAATGTTTGCTATGACATATGTGATTTTAGTCAGAGAGCTGAGCAACAGTGATCGTGGGAGAGTAGAGTAGCATGCTTGTTCTTTTGGATGTGGCTTTTACTATGTGCTATATCCATTTTAATATGCTTATACTAAATGAAAGTTTACTGCTATCAGAGTTAGTTTTTTTTCTACAAACAAAATTTTGAAGAAAAATACACTTTTTCTCTCCTGCTTGGATAATGAGTTAACAAAGCAAATGAAAACAAATTTACTCTAAAATGAATTGTTTGAAGAAAGCTTACTAAGCAGTATTTAACCAAAAAATATATGTGATGACTTCTGGGGAAAAAAGCAGAGTATAGAGCTCCAGGACTTAGTCCTTCCACCAAAATGGCTGTTGAACAGGAAGAAACTGTCTGCAACAACTCGTTCTGGGGTTCCAGAATAGCACCCAGAGAAGAAAGAGTGGGAGAAAGAAGCTGATAAACTACGGTGGAGAACAGTGAGTTGCTCTCTTTACATGGTGGTAGCTGGTGCCTGTCCCCCACTCTTGTGACAGGCCAAGTTGGGGTTGAGACCCTGATAACTTGCTGGAGACATAAAAGGAACATAAAAATCCCCTTCTCCAAGACCAGGGGTTGACACAGCTGCACTGATCATGGTTTTTTTTTTTAGAGAAGTCAGATTGCTGGATCCTAGCTCTGAGCTACTGCTTCAGCCCACCGCAGAAAAAGGCAGTGACAGCTATTGCTTCAACCTTGCCTAGGATAGAGGCCAAGGTGGTGGAGATATAAAGATGCAGGCTATTCTCAGGTGGTGGGGGAACAGTTAGTTGATGGACTGCATTTGCTGAGCAGGCCAGGAAAGCACAGTTTTGGGAAGCTATCAAAGATTTTGACCTCATTCCTGATACCCTACCCATGGCACTTTGGAGCCAGTCTGTGCCCCCTTTGCAGATACCTGGCCCTACTGTGGATGGGAAGTTCTCACTTGGGAAAGTCTTCTGTGGTGTGACACCTTCCCAGAATTTATCATCCAGGCAAAAACAGCTAGAGACAATGAAAGGAGTACAATAAAAACTATAAAAGCAAAACAAATACAGACAGAAGAAATCAAGATTACTGGAGAAGGAACAGAGCAAAGGATATTTCTCCTGGAGGTGAAACAATTTCACAAAAATTACAGTCTTAAAAATTGTACCACATATCCGGGGCAAGAAGCTGATGAAGAAGAGCTGAAAACATCTGATCAGTTAAACACAGGCTAGTCTAAAAGACTAGAAAAAATTGGATCAAGCATCAAAAAAGAACCTTAACACAAACCCAAAAATATTAAAACACTAGGTGAGAAAGAGAAACTGACTTTCACAGTAAACTTCTCAAGATAATCAGATGCCTAAAAAATTACAAGTGATACTAAGAAACAGGAAGATATGGCCCAATCAAGGAAATAAATTAAAACTGCAGAGGAGACACAGAATTTGGAACAATCAATCAAAGAAGTTCAAACAAATCACCTAAATCAATTCAAGGAAATGAAGGAAAATATAGCTAAGGTGATAAAGGATATTAAGAAGACAATCTGTAAGTAAAAAAAAAGAATTTGAAAATATGAAAATAAACTTAAAATAAATTATGGGGATGAAAGGCACAATAGAAGAGATTTAAAATACACTGGAGGCATACAAAAACAGATTTGAACAGGCAGAAGAAAGAGTCAGAAAACTAGAAGACAAGACAATCAAAATCTTACTGATAGAAGAGTAGATAAAGAAAAGAATGGAAAAAATTAAGCAGTGTCTCAAGATTTGAATGACAGTACAAATAATACAAATATACACATTGTGGGTGTCCCAGAAGAAGAGAAGGGAAAATGGCATTCTGGTTTGCTAAAGCAGAAATGGGTTGGCTTTTACAATGGGGATTTATTAACTTACAATTTACAATTCTTAGGCCATGAAAATGTCCAATTCAAGGCATCACAGGACCATATGTGGATACTGAAGTCAGGCTGCTGGCCTCCAGGACACCTCTGTCATGTAGGAAGGTACATGGTGGGTGTCTGCTGGTCCTTTGCTCATGGGTTTCATTGTTTTTAGCTTTTGGTTCTAGTGGCTTCCTCTCTGAGCTTTTTTGGGTCCTCTCTTAGCTTCTCCAGGGTTTTTCTCTATAAGCTTCTCTTAACTTTATCTTTTATAAAGGACTCCAGTAAAAGGATTAAGATCCATCTTGGGGTAACCCCTCAATTGAAATAATCTAGCCAAAAGTTCCCATCTACAATAAGTCTGCATGCACCCCCCAAGAATGGATTAAAACAACATGTCCTTTTCTGGGGTACATGACAACTTCAATCAACCACAAAGGGGCAGAAAGAATATTTGAGGAAATAATGGCCAAAAATGCCCCTACTTTTATAAAAGACATAAATATACATCTCCAAGAAGTGCAACATACAGAATAAATCAAAATAGACTTATTATAAATAGACTTATTATAAATAGGTTGATAATAAATCATAATAGATCTACTCCATATATACTGATAAGAAAATCAGTATATGAGAAATATAAGTCAAATGGAAAAGTCAAATGTCAAGGATAAAGAGAGAATTCTGAAGGCAGCAAGAGAAAAGCAATTCACTACATAAAGACCTCTACAATAAGACTAAGTCCCGATTTCTCAGCAGAAGCTATGGAAGCAAGAAGGAAATGGTATGATATGTTTAATGTACAGAAAGAGAAAAATTTCCAACCAAAAGTTCTTTATCTGGCAAAACTGTCCTTCAAAAATGAGGGAGATTTTTAAGTATTCACAGATACACAGAAACGGGAGAGAGTTTGCCAACAAGAAACCTGCTCTACAAGAAATACTAAAGGGAGCTCTTCAGGATGAAAGGATAAGGCAGGAGAGAGTGGCTTGGAGTTGTGTGAAGAAATTAAGATTATCAGTAAGGGTAACTAAAAGAGTAAAAAGAGAGAAAAGAAAGATATGGCATATGAAAGCCAAAGGATAAAATGGCTGAAGTAAGTATTGTCTTTAAAGTAGCAACATTGAATGTCAATGGATTAGACTCATCAAGCAAAAGACAGAGATTGGCAGAATGGATAAAAAAGCATCATCCGTCTAGTATGCTGTTTACAAGAGACTGACTTTAGATACAAAGACATAAATGGGTTGAAAGTGAAAGGATAGAAAAAGATATTCCATGCAAACAGTAACCAAAAAGGAGCTAAGTTCACTATACTAATAAGAGACGAGAAGGACACTACGTATTAATAAAAGGGGCAATATACTAAAAAGAAACAACAATCATAAATATTTATGCACTTAACCATGGTGTTCCAAAATA
Source organism: Myrmecophaga tridactyla (assembly GCA_004026745.1). NCBI lineage: Eukaryota > Metazoa > Chordata > Mammalia > Pilosa > Myrmecophagidae > Myrmecophaga > Myrmecophaga tridactyla. Next base: position 10,851 of record PVIY010040204.1, read on the forward strand.
CACGAGACAAACACTGGCAAAACTGAAGGGAGAAATCAACACCTCTAAAATAATAGTTGGGGACTTCAATATATCAGTCTCATCAATAGGTAGCACACCTGGACAGAGGATCAATAAACAAACAGAGAACTTGGATAATATGAAAAATGAATATAAACTAAAAGACATTTACAGAACATTGCACCCCCAAAGAGCAGAATATCCATTCTTCTCAAGACGGCATGGATCTTTCTTCAGGATAGCCCACATGTTGGGTCACAGTAAAAGTCTTGACACATTTAAAAAGATTGAGGAGTACACTGTATGGGTAGTTCAGTGGTAGAATTCCTGCCTGCCATGTGGAGACCTGGGTTCAATTTCTGGCCCATGCACTCCCCCCACTCAAAATCAAACAAAAGCAAACAAAATTCAACAAATAGTGCTGCAAGAAAGGGATACTTACATGGAAAAAGAATGAAATGTGACCCTCCATGCAGCATACAAAAAAAAAAAAAGATTATATGAAAGTATTTATCTGACCATAATGGAACAAAACTAGAAACCAACCACAGGTGGAGAACTGTAAAATAGACAAATATATGGAAGTCAAGCAACACACTCTTAAACAATTTGTGGATCAAAGAAGAAATTGCAAGGGAAATTAATAAATATCTTGAGACAAATGAAAATGATAACACAACATATCAAAACTTATGAGTTGCAGTGGAGACAGTAATGACAAGGAATTTTATAGCCCCAAAGTTACATTAAAAAATAAAAAAGAACTAAACTCAAAGACCTAACTGCACACCTGGAGGAACTAGGAAAAGAACAGCAAACTAATAGCAAAGCAAGGAGAAGGAAAGAAATAACATCAATTGAAACATAAATAAATGAACTTGAGAATAAAAAAAAACAATAGAATTAACAGAAATAAAAGTTGATTTTATGAGAAGATCAGTCAAATGGGCATACCCTTAGCTAGAATGACAAAGAAAAAATGAGAGAAGACGGAAATAAATGAAATCAGAAATGACAGGAGGAACATTACTATTAACTTCACAGAAATAAAAAAGGTCATAAGATGATACAATGCACAACCATATGCTAACAAATTCGACAAATTAGATGAAATGGAAAAATTCCTAGAAACCCGTGAACAAACTACAATGACTCTAGATGAAATAGAAGACTTCAAAAGACCAATTACAAGTAAAGAAAATGAATTAGTCATCAAAAACTTCCCAAGGAAGAAAGGCGCAGGAGCAGGTGGCTTCATAGGTGAAGGTTACCAATATTCCAAGAATAAATACTAATTCAGCTCAAACTCTTCCAAAAGGTTGCATAGGAATTACCAATACCTAACTAATTCTAAGAAGGCATCATCTAATACCAAAGCCTCCAAAAGCTATTACAAGAAAACAAAATTACAGGCCAATTTCTCTAATGACCATAGATACAAAATTCCTAAACAAAATGCATGCAAGTTGAATACACTAGCACATTAAAAGAATTATACACCATGATCAAATGGGTTTTATCCTAGGTATGCAAGGGTGGTTCAGCACAACAATACCAATTAATGTAATACACCACAGTAACAAAACGGAGGGGAAAAAACCACATGATCATCTCAATTGATGCAGAAATGGCAGTTGAGAAAATCCAGCATCCTTTCCTGATAAAAATACTTTGAAAGATAGAAATAGAAGGAAATCTCCTTCATATGGTGAAGGACATACATGAAAAATCCACACCTAACATCTTACTCAATGGTGAAAAACTGAAAGCGTTCCATCTAAGACCAGGAAGAAATCAAGAATGCCCAGCATCACCACTGTTATTCAACATTGTACTAGAAGTTCTAGCTAGAGCACTTAGGTAAGGGAAAAAAATAAAAAGGATCCAAAGTGGAAAGGAAGAAGTACAACTTTTACTATCTGCATATCACACGATCCTATATATAGAAAGTCCAAAAAACAAATACTAAAATGAAGCTACTAGAGCTAATAAACTAGTTCAGTGAAGTGGTGGATACAAAATCAACAAGCAAAAATAAGTAGTGTTTCTATACACTAGTAATGAGAAATCTAAGGAGGAAATAAAGAAAAAATTCCATTTACAACAATAACTAAAAGATTCAAACATCTAGGAATAAATTTAAACAAAGGTGTAAAGGACTTGTACTCAGAAAACTACTGAACATTGCTAAAAGAAATAAAAACGACCTAATTAAATGAAAGGACAGATCATATTCATGGATTGAAAGACTAAATATCACTAAGATATCAATTCTACCGAAATTGATTTACAGATTCAACACAATCCCAATCAAAATACCACAGTCTACTTTTCAGAAATGGAATAACCAATTATCAAATTTTCATAGAGTAAGGGGCCCTGAATAGCCAAAATGCCTTCAAGAACAACAAAGCTGGAGGTCTCACATTTCCTGACTTTAAAGTAAGTTACAAAGCTACAGTGGTCAAAACAGCATGATACTAGCACAAGGATATATATATATATTCACCAATGGAATCTAATTGAGAGTTAAGAAATAGACCCCCAAATCTGTGCCCAATTGATTTTTAACAAGGTTGTCAAGTCCACTCAATTGGTAAAAACAGTCTCTTCAACAATTGTTGCTGGGAAAACTGGATGTTCCTATGCAGAGGAATGAAAGAGGACCCCTATTGCATACCATATATAACATTAACTTAAAATGGATGAAAAACCTAAATATAAGGACCAGGATTATAAAAATCCTAGAAGAAAAAATATAGGGGAGCATCTTCAAGATCTTGTGGTAGGCAGTGTCTTCTTAGCTTTATAGCCAAAGCACAAACAATGAAAGAAATAGTACATAAGTGGAACCTCCTCAAAATTAAAAACTTTTGTGCCTCCAAAGACTTTGTCAAGAAAATGAAAAGACAACCTACCCAATGGAAGAAAATATTTGGAAACTACATATCCAGTAAGGGATTAATATTCAGAAAGTATAAAGAAATCCTACAACTCAACAATTAAAAGACAAAAAACCCAACTAAAAAATGAACAGAAGACTTGAACAGACATTTTTTCAAAGAAGAAATACACATGGCTAAAAAGAACATGAAAAGATGCTCAACATCACTCACTATTAGGGAAATACAAATCAAAACCACAATGAGATATCATTGAAAAAACAGACAACTACAAATGTTGAAGATGTTGAGAAATAGGAACATTCACTCATTGCTGGTGCCGATGTTAAATGCTGCAGCCACTGTGGAAGTCAGTTTTGCAGTTCCTCAGGAAGCTAAGTATAGAATTGTGATAAGAGAAGGCAATCTTGTTATTAGTTATATACTCAGAAGAGCTGAAAGTAGGGACTCAAACACAAGTTACACGCCACTGTTCAGTGGCATTATTCACAATTGCCAGAAGACACAAGCAACTCAAGTGTCCATCAACTGATGAATAGATAAACAAAATTTGGTATATACACAGAATGGAAAATTATTCAGCCATAAAAAGCAATGAAGTTCTGATGCACATGACAGCATGGATTAACCTTGAGGACATTATGTTGAGTGAAATAAGCCAGACACAAGAGGACAAATGTCACATGATCCCACTTTAATGGACTAATTCTAATGAGTAAACTCACAGTGTTAGAATCTAGAATATAGGTTGCCAGGAGATAGATAAGTATAGAGAGTGAAGAGTTGATGCTAACTTGTACAGAATTTCTGTTTAGGCTGATGGTAAATATTTGGAAATGGATGGTGATGATGGTAGCACATTATTGTGAGTGTAATGAACAGCACTGAAAAATATAAGTGAATGTGGTTAAAGGGGATACTTTAGGTTGTATATATTATTAGAATAAAAATTAAAAGATAAATCATGGAACCGTACAATACAGGAAACCCTACTGTAGATGACGGATAATAATTAATAGGACAAGTATTAGAAGGTTCTTTCATGAATTATAACAAATGTATGATGGTAATAATAAGGCGGTAATAATAGGGTGGTATATGGAAAAATATACCTCATGTAAATAATGGATGATAGAATTATTTTAATAATATTTCATCACTTGTAACTGTGATAACTCCAGTTATAAAACATAGAACAATTATAAAAATATTGCTATCATTAATTGCAAAAAATGTTACACACCAGTGTAAGGTGTTGGCAGTAGAGTGCTGTGTGGGAATCCTGTATTTTATGCACGATTGCTTTGTGAATGCAACTTTTCTAATAATAATTTTATAAATATATGTATACAATAAGAAATCATATAGAAGTACAGAGAAAAAAATGTCTTGATGGTAATGATATTATTGGCCTTTGGAAATTACCTATTATTTACAATTAACTCTCAAATAACTTTAAATAACTCAGGGTATGTAAGGGAAACTCAACTACTAAAGATAGAAGCAAAGTCCATTTATTAGTAGTTGTGAATTTTCCATCAGAAAAATTAGCTGTGGCTTTTCCAAGGTTTGGATCTAATCCATAATTTGTACATGAAAAGAGAAGGGACAAACAGGTTTAATCCTAGGAATCCTGTAAAGGTACAAAATATTTTATGTCCACTCAACTGATTTAAAAGCTTACCATACTTAGATTCACACTTTGGCACTGCCTCCAAGATTTGAACACTTGATTTAAGTTGATATTTGAATTGTTATTTTAGCACTTATGCATGCTTTTAGCTTGAGTTTTCTAAACCAAGAAAATTGAATATTACTCCCTTGAGGAAAATTTCAATTTTATTTTGAAGTCTCAGGAATGAAGAATTCTAGAGAGGTAATTAATATTTGAAGTTCAAGTAGCTCAGATAGTGTAGACCAGACTTGACAGAACCTGCCTCCTTTTCCTAATTTTACAAGGGTTTCAAGTAACTGGGAAGCTCTTTCATTTTTAAGAGGTAGGAAAATAGGTTTTGTAGGAGACAGGAAGATGCTCATAAAAGTGTAGGGTTTCTATGATTAAAAGACACCTAGCAATTCAGAATTTAATAGACTTACAAGTGAAAAAGAAGAGTACCTCCACATTTCTCCTTTGAAGGATTAAACCAATCAATAGCAATTTATGCAGGAGACTGTTTCATTTACACATTTAAATATCCTTGCAAAAATCTGCTTGCCCATACCTTAGTAGCTTATGACATTTTTCCCACTTTGTATTTCTGTGGTGTTTGGTTCCTGGCTGTATCGTTTTTCATTATATTGTGATGTTTGAATCTCATCTACCATCCTGTGTGACATGTTCATTAGATGTGAAGCTTACTTTTTTATTATTAACCCAATACTTTGTGGGTATTTGGCCCTGAATATATGATTGCTAATTATTGGATACCATTTTACAACCCATGCCAGCTTATAAATTTGCAGTGGATATATCCTGTAAATCATTTGCCTATGAGGTGATTTTGCCTATGAGGTGATTTTATCACCTCACAATAGGTAGGAAAGAAATCTATGTTGAAATATTTGAGGGCTGGCTTCTAATGTTATTGTTATTTTTGTTGTATATGTGTGCAAAATATCTGAACAGGTGACTGTGAAAACAAAAGTAGATGTTTTAGTTTCCCAGCTCCTAAAACAAATACCATGCAATGAGTTGACTTAGAAACAGGAATTTTTCAGTTTACAGTTTCTCAGACTAGAAGACTTGCTTCCTTTCAGGATTGGTATCTTCTGGCTTCCTGGCAATCTTTGGGGTTCTTTGGCTTTTCCATCCCAAGGCCCTGTGCATGGGGGCATCTTCTCCATTCTCTCTCAGGTTCCATTGACTTCCAGCTTCTGGATGTTCCCTCTGTCTTCTCTTTCTGTGTCCAATTTCCTTTGCTTCTGAGGAATTCAGCCATATTGGATCAAGACCCATCCTCATTTAGTTGGGCACAGCTTAACTAATAAATCTGCAATGGTCCTACTTACAAATGGATTCACACCCACAGGACCTGGGTTTAGAACCGGTACATGATTGCGTCTCTAAACAGCAGCTCTCTATGAAATGCCACACATATGCTTCACCCTGCAAAATGTCATGCTATTAGTATAATATCTTATTTACTGGTAGTAATAATCCAGTGCACTAGAATTTGTAGAAGGTGCTTCTTAGGTGACCTACCAAGCAAAATAATCTCTCCTTCTCTAAATAAAACATTTAGAGTTCTGGATGACCGCATGTGTACTTATAACCCTAAACTCTGGCCAAAGCTTATTGAACCAGGGTTTGAATATAATCTAAGCAAGGCTAACCAGATTCTGTCTTCAAAGGAACAAGAAATTTGAGACAGAGAGACAAAGAGATTCAAAATTGTTGGAGCTGAGTTATATTAATGGCAGTAAATAGAGATTTCATTTATTCATTCACTCAACAAATATGTATGCATTGAATGCCTTATATGTTCCAGGTACTGAGCAGAGCCTGGGGATAAAATGGCAACAAAATCAGACATAATTTCTTCTCTCAAGATGTTTATAGACTATGGAAAGAAAGGGAAAGATAGAAATCAAATGCTCACACAATTAAAATTATAAACTGATATAAATAAAGAAATTGAATATGGTTTTATGAGAGCAAATAACAAAATCACCTGAAATAGGAAATGATTAGTGGCAGCTTCCACTAAGGTGTAAAATTTACTTTGCTATCTGAACATTTATTACTTAGAGAAGTTGTTATATAAGTGAAAAGGAAGAATGTGGTTAAGAGTGAAACATTTCAGGGAGAGGAAGCAGTATGCTAGAGTTTGCTAGGAAAGAATCGATCATGGTACAGTGGATACTGAGAACTGAAAAAGAGTTGGAGATAAGCATACAGGGTCTGGATTTCTTTTATAAGAATTTTTGTTTTTATCATCAGAACAATGGGATTTAACTGAAGGGTTTTCCTCAGGCACCTAATATGATCAGCTTCAGTCAAGAGAAGAGTTGATTTTAGCTTGCTATGGTGAGGGTAAGAGAATGGGAGAGGAGTGGAGCAATTTGGGAAATATTTAGGAAATGCATCAACAGAATTGGTAATAAGATTGGTATGATGGGTAAGGGAGAGAGATGTGCCAAGTATGCCAAGTATGGTTTACAGAAGTAGAGATTCATGAGATAGAGAACTTTTAAAAAGAGACAGGGATCTTTGTAGGCTGATGGACATAACTAAGGGTTTAGTAGTAAGTTTCAAAATTGAGTTGTAGAACTCAGAACAATAGTGCAGATATTAATATGAAATTCAACAGCATATAGAAGGTAAGGAAACGATGGGCATGAATGATATTGCCTATGGGAGACTATGATGATAAATGGTCAATGCCTAGTACTGAACTTTAAGCAATGCCAAGATTTAAATGGTGGTAAAGTGAATGAGCCTGCAGGGGAGATTCAGAAGTGATGAGAGAAATAGAAGAAAAAACCAAGAGAGTACAGTATTACAGAAGCCAAGGGAAACACATTTTTCAAAAAAGAGTGTTAATTCCTCTTATGATGCTAGGAGATCAAATAAGATTATGACTATTTTTAAAATGTTGAATTTAGTGATAAGGAGGTCATGGTGACTTTAACTATAGAGGGAAGACTGATGAAGCCACAATGAGGTGAGGATGAATAGAAGGTGAGGAAACAGGGACAAAGAATATAGACAACTCTTTTGACAAAGTTGGCTGTGAAGGGAATACAAAAGATAGGGCAGTAGGGAAATAAGCTAAGAGTGTTGTGGGGTTGAGGAAGGTTTTGTTCCTATTGTTATTGATGTTTGTTTGCTTTTAAGATAAAAGGTGTAAACATGTTTAAATATCAGTAGGAAAGATCCACATAAAAGTGAGAAAATCAATACTTGATACTGTAATTCTCCTAGAGTATGAGTGCCAATGAGATCCAAAGGTGATGGAGAGCTGGTTTAGATAGAAAGGAAAACAGCACATGGCAGAAAAACAGGAAATTTTTTTTTTTAATTTGCATATGGGCAGGAGGCTCCAGGGATCGAACTCCAGACCTCCAGCACGGCAGGTCGGAGCTCTGCCTGCTGAGCCATGGCAGCCGCCCAAAAAAAAAAAAAACAGGAAATTTTGATGTGGTTTTTGTGTGTGTGGGTGTGTGTGAAATAAAATGTCAGTCAGCTCATCTTTGGAGAAAGGGGACAAGGAAGAGACATGAAGCCTTGAGAGGAGAGGAAGAAGTTTGACGTAGTCATGATGGGGGATCAGAAAGTGAGTTGAGTATTGAATAGTGTAAGATTTTTGCGTGCCCATTTGAGATGATCATGAAATTTTGTTTCTAGTATCTATATAGGATTAATGCAAATTTTGATATTTAATGTTTGATGGTAAAGAGCTCAGATAGCAAAATTGGTGGGCAAAATTTCTTAATTTTCTCAATATTCTTCTGAAGAAATTGATGAACTGTAAAGGCACCCAATGTGAGCCAGAGTGCCATCTGGTGACTATTTATACTACTAACAGGCACATGATCCCTAAGGACAAACCTACAATAGCTAACATTTATTGAGAAAATATTATGTACCTGGAACGCATGCTAAGCATTTATATACAACACCACATTTAATAACACACTATAAAATATTGAAATTTGAGTAAAAAATAAGATAACAATCTGAGATAGAGTGAAATTATATACACTTTCACTATATAATTGAACAGCTCAGGAATGGTTTAAATAAGTGGTAATGAGATCTTAATAGGATGGATGAAAATCATTCTCTTACCCCCTCCCCAAGAGACATGCATGCTCATATTACCTACTCCTTCAGGGGAAAAATTAGAATCAATTCTGCTGTAAGATTTGGTATCTTTTCCCCCAAAAAATCCCAGTTATTTATAGCTCTTGAGTGAGCTTTTTCAGTGTAATATAGGCTTAGAAAAAAGTCAATTGTTCTTTTGTGTGATTCACTCATTTGATTATTCAACAATTACATATTGAGCACTGTGATGAGCTACTGTTATGTTGAAGATGCAACAAGGGAATGTGCAAATGTTTCAAACATATCCTACTCTGTGGAGTTTTCCAATGAGGGGAAGTGGAAAATGACAATGAAGAAAAATATATGATATGCCAGATGGTGTTAAGTGCTAAGGGAAAAAAAATTAGCTGAGAAAGGAGTTAAATAGTGATGTTAAGGGGGAAGAGTGTTGCTATTTTAAATGGGTGGTCATAGTCCATTGAACAAAAACCTCAAGGAGGTAAAGGAATAGACAATAAGAACATTTTGAGGAGGAATACTCCAGGCAGAAGGAAAGTGCAAAGGCCCCGAGATAGAATGTGCTTAGTTTATATAAGTAAAACTCAGGATGCCAAAGTGGTTAGAGCAGAATAAGAGGGGGGACTGACCAGAGAGGAGGTTAGACATAACATGAGGTCAGTTTAGGTAGAACTTTGTAGGTTACTTTAAGGATTGTGATGTTCAGTTAAAATGAAATGAGACTGTGTTTGGCAGAAGTTTATCATTTCCTTGATATGAGACTCAGATTTTGTTATCTTGAAGAAAATTCACAATTGCACTGGAAAATTATGCTTACTTCTCAGGTGATTCAATGAAGGACTCATCTACTGCTCTTTCTGATGGAGAAGCAGGAGTTGGAGCATTCTTGCCCATTGGTATTATGGCTCGCCATCTCTTCCATCTCTTCCATCTCTCGAGCTAGCCATGGCTGAGCTGGGCCTACATGTCATAGATGGAATAATCCGCCCTAGAGTTTACCCATGGAGAGGGATGGAATGCTGGATTCAGAAACTCAGAGGAGAAGGCTGCATGTGGAAAATGGAGAATTAAAAAGACAGAATTTCCACAGAGGACACCTTTTTGGAAGGCCTAAGTCTGGAAGGGCCTTACCTTATGTGAATCAAGGTTTATGTTGAATACCAAGTTCTGTTTTTCCTATACTGTACTTTTGTTATGAACACTCAGAAAAGAACTTCATCTCCATCCATAGAAGTCTTGAGTGTTTTGTCTAGTTGAAAATACCAAAGCAGGTAGCCCAGAAAGGCTCAGCTTCAGTCTTTCTAAGTGGAGATAAGGCCAAATGTGTATTGGACCCATAACACGTATTTTCAGTCACTGTTGTTTCTCTGTAATACTACAGAGACCCACAGACTGAAATTCAGCAGATAAAATCCCTAGACATGGAGAAAGAAAACAGAATTCTTTGACTTACCCTCTAGACTACAAGCACACACTTTAAAATAGAAAATGGAGGACCCTAATAAACCTCAATACATTAAAATGTTTAGATTAATATTAGCTGGAGGTATTCCCTGGCTCAGGTAGAGTTATTTAAATATATCAGAGTTTACAAACTAAACGTCAGAAGGCTGAATATAATTCATAAATTTGTTTTGTTTGACTAACCCAAAGTTTTAAAAAAAGGGTTTGGGGAAGACCATTAAAAGATGTGCAAATTCTTTTGAAATAATCCATGACATTGCTTACAGCGTTGGGCCAGAAATCCTGCATCAACTAGTAGAAGTTTAGTGGTGGCTGGACCACCCCCTAAGTTTAGCCTATCAAGTTAGCCTGGGTCCCCACCACTTACACAATGCATGCACATGCCCTAATGCTCAATCCACTTCTTGCTTTTGTGTTACCTGGTTCTTCTAGCTGAGTTTTGACAACCAATAAACATGAGTCTAATTTTATTTATTTTACTTTTGAAACAACCCAGACAGGTAATCATGTTTTCCCCAATGTATGTGAGAAACATGAAGGCAAGTGCAAACTGATTTGAAAAATGGGTAGAATTTTTATATATGAGGAGGAAAGGGGAGGAAATTCTGAGTGCAGGGTGAAATACTGAAGCAAAGTGCTAGAGATGGGAATTGAGAGTGTCTTTGAGCTCCACCAGCTGTAGTTATACCTTTGTCTTTTCCAGAATATCTTGTAATATGTGGCCTTTCTAGACCGGCTGCTTTCACTTAGCAATATGCATTTAAGATCCATCATCTTTAATGGCTTGTAGTGCACTACTTTTTATTGCTGAAGGATATTCCGTTGCATGGATGCAACAGTTTGTTTACCCATTCGTATATTCAAGAGTATTTTGGTTGCTTCCAGGTTTGGCTGATGATGAATTCATGTTCAAGTTTTTGTGTTACCATAAGTTTTCAAATCAGTTAAGTAAATACCTAGGAGTATGATTGCTGGCTTATGTGGTAAGAATCTGTTTCGCTATATAAGAAACTGATAAACATTCTTCTAAAGTACTTTCCCACCAACATTCCCACCAGCAATGAATAGAGTTCCTGTTGTCTCACAATTTCCTTACTTAATGTATTGTCATTTTAAAAAAATTTAGCCATTCCAAAAGGTGTTTATTAATATCTCATTGCTGTTCAAATGCTAATCCCCTAATAGCAAGTGATGATGAGCATCTTTTCTTATGCTTATAAAATGCCCTAAAGATATGAATAGGCATTTTTTGAAGAGCAAATACAGATGGCTCAAAAGCCATATATATATATATATATATATATATATATATATATATATATATATATATATATATATTTCTTAATGTGCTGTATTACATTAATTGCTTTTTTGTGTTGAACCATCCTTGCATTCCTGGTATAAACCCGACTTGGTCATGGTTCATAATTCTTTTAATGTGCTGTTGTATTCAATTTGCTAATATTTTGTTGAGAATTTTTATATCTATGTTCTTTAGGGAGATTGGCCTGTAGTTTTCCTTTTTTGTAGCATCTTTACCTGGTTTGGTATTAAATTGGTATTA
>PVIY010040205.1:0-22558 GCA_004026745.1 Myrmecophaga tridactyla
GCTGAGATTCAGCATCAAGGGATGGAAAAAAACCCTAGAATGAGCTGAGAATTAACATCAAGGGATTGAGAGAACCTTCTCGACCAAAGGGGGAAGAGTGAAATGAGACTAAGTGTCAATGGTGGAGAGATTCCAAACAGAGTCGAGAGGTTATCCTGGAGGTTATTCTTATGCATTAAGTAGATATCACCTTGTTGCTTAAGATGTAGCCGAGAGGCTGGAGGGAACTGCCTGATAATGCAGAGCTGTGTTCCAGTAGCCATGTTTCTTGATGATGACTGAACAATGATATAGCTTTCACAATGAGACTCTGCGAATGTGAAAACCTTGTGTCTGATGCTCCTTTCAGCTACTATATCAACAAAAGAGTAGAACATATGGAATAAAAATAAATAATAAGGGGAACAAATGAAAAAATAAATTTAGTTTGAAATGCTAGTGATAAATGAAAGCAAGGGGTAAGGGTTATGGTATGTATAATCTTTTTTTCTCTACTATCGTTTTATTTCTTTTTCTGATGTCTTTTTATTTCTTTTTCTAAATCGATGCAAATGTTCTAAGAAATGATGAATATGCAGCTATGTGATAATATTAAGAATTACTGATTGTATGTGTAGAATGGAATGATATATTAATGTTCTTTTGTCAAGTTTTTTAATTAATAAAAAAGTTTAAAAAAAAAAAAAAAGAACCTTCCATGAACAGGAGATAATTCTGATGTTGCCATGAATAATAATGTGTTATATACAAAGGCATCTCAATTAAATTAAGTGTGGATGTCTCATCAGAAACCAGGTAGGCAAGAAGGCACTGGATTGAAATACTTAAAATGCTGAAAGAAAGCAACTGGGAGCCAAGAATTTTATATCCAATGAGAAATCCTTTCAAAAAATGAGGGAAAGATTAAGACATTCTCAGATAAATAAAAACCACCACTAGGCCTGCCCTACAAGAAATGCTAAAAGGAGTTCTGCAGACTGAAAGGAAAGGACACTAGATAGTGGTTCAAAGTGGCATAAAGAAATAAAGACCTCCAGTAAAGGTAATCATTTGGGTAATTTTAAATGCTAGTATTATTGTATTATCTTGTTTGATATATAACTCCATTTATTACTTCCTGTAGCTGCCAAAAAGCAAATGCATAGAAAATAAAAAAAAAAGAATGCTTGGATCAGATAGGTATAGGAAAAGTATTATGCACATGTTATTGAAGTTAAGTTTTGTATCAAACTAAGTATGATTATTATATAGCTAGGATGTTAAATTTTAATCCCATGGTAATCACAAAGAAAACAGAAGGAAATACATTTGGATGGAAATGAGAAGACATTCAATATGGTACAACACAAAATATCAAATAAATGTAAAGTTAGGCATTAATGAAAGTGGAGGACAAAAAATGTATGAGACATAGAGAGGCTAAATAGAAAAATGACAGAACTAAGTCTTGTTATTAGTAGCAAATTTAAAAGTAAATGTAAACAGTCTAGTCAAAAGGCAGAGATTAGCAGAGTGGATGAAAAAGCATGATCCAGCTGTATGTGGTCTTTAAGAGATTCACTTTGAATTCAAAGATACAAGTAGACAGAAAGTGAAAGGATTGAAAAAAATATACTAAGCAAGTAGGAACCAAAAGAGAGGTGTGTGGGTATAAATAGACTTTAAATCAAAAGCAATTACAAGGGACACATATAGCCATTATATATTGATAAAGGGGATAATTCAATAAGAAGTTATAAAAATTATAAATATATATGATCCTAAGAGCAGCAGAGCCCCAAAATATATGCAGCAAATACTCACAGGTTTGATGGAAAAAAACACAAGCTACTTATATTGACTCAGGAAGAAACAGAAGATCTTAACAAACCAATTACTAGCAAAGAAAGTGAATCACTAATCAAAAATCTCCTACAAAGAAAAGCCCAGGACTAGGTGGCTTCACAGGGGAATATACATCTTATTATATTATAATATTATTCAGCCATAGGAAAGGAATGAAGTCCAGCTATAGAAAAGGTATAAAGCCCTGATACTTGTGACAATATGGATGAATCTTGAAGACATAATGTTGAGTGAAATAAACCAGATATAAAATGACAAATATTGTCTGATCTCAATATCAGAATAATTAGAATAAGCAAACTCATAAAGTCAGGATCTAAAATATAGGTTACCAGGAAACAGGGTGGGGATGGAATGGAAAATTAAGGCTTAAAATGTACAAGACTCCTGTCATGGTCAGGTTCATCTGTCAACTTGGCCAGGTGGTGGTGCCTGGCTGCTTGGTCAGGCAAGCACTGGCCTATCTGTTGCTATGAGGACATTTCATGGACTTAAATCATGACCACATTGGCAGCATCCACAGCTGATTGCATTTGCTAAGGAGAGAGTCTTTTGCAGTGAGTGATGCTTAATCTAATTACCAGAAGACTTTTAAGGAGGACTCAGAAGAGATAATCACTCTTCCTGCTTCAGCCAGCCAGCTTCTCCTGAGAGTTCATTAAGGACCTTCATTGGAGCTGCCAGCTTGTGGCCTGCTCTAGAAATCTTGGATTCTTAAATTTCCATGATTACCCAGTGTCACACAAAAGGCAATGCAAGATTTGTGGCCACTTAATTTATAGGTTTGGATTCAAGAACAATACGGACTTCAGTGATCTAAAAACAGATTTTATTAGGAAAGTAATTAAAAGAGCTTTCAAAGATAGGGCATAATTACATCACCAGATAAGATGGTACCAACATCTGAAGAGAAGTGCTGGAAAGGCTCAGAAGCAGCATTCCCTCAGTCTTATTAGTAAAAATCCACAGCAAAAACAAAACAAAACAAAAAAAGGTTGGACAGGTCACGGTGGCTCAGCAGGCAAGAATGCTTGCCTGCCATGCCAGAGGACCTGGGTTCGATTCCTGGTACCTGCCCATGTAAAAAAGAAAAAAAAAAATCCACAGCAATCTTAGAAACAGCATTCAGAGTCTTATTAGTAAAATTCCTCAGCAGAGTATTCTTTTCCTGAATTAGATTTTGATGAGATGCTCTCTCTCTCTCTCTCTCATAAGATTCTCCTCTCTCTTTCTTCTTCTTCTTCCTAAGTTTCTCCTCTTCCCTTCTAACTGCTTGCATGCAACTTTTATGATATTTTCACATATTAGTGGCCAAATTCCAATTAGCTTACGTGACCAGGCCCAGTTTGGTCCTCTGGGCTCAAGAAGCTTCATGGGACCTAGATATCTTTGTCAAAGTGCACATTCTCCCAGGTGGATAGCCAGTCCTCCCAGATAGAGTGCACATTTAACCTATTTCTTACCAAGGTCACACAATGGCAACATCAGTTGAGCAGAACAGACTCTACAAATTTATCATTTCCTTGCACCCAGCCAGCCTCTCCTGAGAGTTCATTGAGGAACTTTATCAGAGTTACCAGCTTGTGGCTTGCCCTACAGATCTTGGACTTTCAATTAGCCATGATTGCCAAGCCAGCCTCTCCTGAGAGTTCACTGAGGACCTTCAACAGAGCTACCAGCCTGTGGTCTACCCTACAGACCTTGGACTCTACATCCCCACAGTTAAGTGAGACCTTTTATAAATTTTATATTTACAGATATCTCCTGCTAACTCTGTTTCTCTAGAGAACCCTAGCTAATACAGCTTGGTACTGGGGGTGGTTCTTAAGAAACAGAATCTTAAAAATGGGTTTTTGTGATTGTTTTCCTACTCTGGACTGAAAGGCACTAAAGACCATTTCCCATAATCAGAATGAAATTGCCAGTCCATGTGGTGAGCTGGCAAAAGAGATACTCAAAATATCACCACTGGAATCTGTTAATGATTCATTTATAAGAAGCTGGGCCCTGGAGGATAATGTTCTTGACAACTTTATGGAGTTTTATGCAATTACGAGGTATTGAGATGTTGGCTGGCTGTTGTTAGACACACGGTGTACCTTAATGAAAGAAAGGGATGAGCGGAAGGATTCAAATGAGAAGCTTACACTGTATGACAGATGTAAAAGTTTCTAAGTCCCCTGAAGGAAAATCTTATTTCCTGTAGTCACAGACTTGAGATCTCTGAAAATTAGACTTATCATCTCATTGCTAGAGTAGCAACTTTACAACATTAACTGAAATCTTAGTCTTGCATGGTGTCTGCCATTAAAGTGAGGGCATTGATTAGAAAGGAGTGGGACCCTGAAAAGTGGGATGGTGACATATGAATTGATAATTATGGCTGTGGAGAGGTAGAAACCCTAAGAACATTCTGAGTCTTGTCTAGATAACCCTGTAATAGTCTGGCCTGAGGACATAGCTTCTCCACCACCAGCCTTCCCTGAGGAATTAGCCCCCCAATTTCCACCCGAAAGGATTAACCCTGGCATGAATAATCCTGTCTCACTAGATGAAACTAGAAACGAATGCCCTGAGTACTTGGCTTCAAACATACATCTAATTATTTTCATGATCTACCCATACTACCCCTCATTTCTTCCAGATCTATAACAAGGTTAAAGTCCCAACAGGCCCCAAAAGTGAGGTACAAATTGTCACCCATGAGGAGGTACCCTATTCTCCAAAAATACTGCATGATTTTCCAATTTATATAGACAGAAACCAGGGGAATATGTGTGGTAATGGATTTTAAGGATGTGGGATAATGGTGGGAAGAATAAGAAACTGGATCAGCTGACTTTATTGATATGGGCCCATTAAGCAGTGATTTTGCATTCAATATTATACTTGAGAGGTTAGAAAAGGTATTAACAGTTTGTTTGGATGGTTGGTTGAAACATGGATCAAAAGGTGGCCAACATTACCTGAGGTTGAAATGCCAGAACTGCCCTGGTATAATGTAGGTGAGGGGATCCAGAGGCTTAGAGAGATTGGAATGTTAGAGTAAATTTATAGTGGAAAGCCTGCTCATACACCTCAAGAATATCCAGAGGATGCACCTTTTACCAGAAATGTGAGAAATAAATTTGTGAGACTAGCTCCATCATCCTGAAGAACTCTGCAGTCACCCTTCTCTGTAGGTCACATATTACTGTGGGAACTGAGCTGGAATCCTTAAACACAATGGGGTTGATTGGATCCTTAGTTGGTAGAAACTAGATGGACAGGGCTATCATAATGGACAACAGACTCAAAGCAGGAGTTAAAATAATCTGACTCACAGAGACTTGTGTTGTTGGCTAGTAGATCATAGGGTACCCACAAGTATAATAGATGGGGAGTCTACTAAATTCTTGTTTGAGTTGTATAAGCAAAGGAGTTCTAGTCCAAGTGAACAGAACTCTAACTTGAATTACAAAAACAAAGAGTCATGGCCCCTTAATCAATTTCCAAACTTGAGACAGTATATAGACCCAGAGCCCCTTGAATGATGGGGATGTCAGATCCTTTTGGGGAAGAACCTGCGTTTATACTGTTAATCTTCTTCCAAAGGAGACCTATGACCTTTTACCAGGGTAACAGTGCATTGGGAAAAAGGAAATGATCAGACATTTTGGGGATTATTAGACACTGGTCCAGAAGTGACATTAATTCCAGGGGACCTAAAATGTCACTCTGGTCCTCCAGTCAGAGTGGGGGCTTATGGAGATCAGGTAATCAATGGAGTTTAAGCTCAGGCCTGTCTCACAGTGGGTCCAGTGGTCCCCCAGATCCATTCTGTAGTTATTTTCTCAGTTCCAGAATGCATAATTGGAATAGACATACTGAATAACTGGCAAAATCCCCACATTGGCTCTCTGAGTAAGGACTATTATGGTAGGAAAGGCTAAGTGGAAGCCATTAGAACTGCCTTAGCCACTAGAACTGAACCTAGCAAAATAGTAGTTAAGAATTAATATTGGATTTCTGGAGGGATTGCAGATATTAGTGCCACTCTTAAGGACTTGAAGGATGCAAGGGTGGTGATTCCCACCACATCCCCATTCAATTCTTCTGTTCAGCCTGTGCAGACAAAACACGGGTCTTGGAAGATGATAGTGGATTATCAGTAGACTCAATCAGGTGGTTACTCAAATTGCAGCTGCTGTTCCAGATGTGGTATCATTGCTTGAGCAAATCAACACATCCCCTGTTACCTAGCATGCAGCTATTGGTCTGGCAAATGCTTTTTCTCAATAGCTGTTAGTAAGGACCACCAGAAACAGGTTGCTTTCAACTGGCAAAGTCAGCTGATATACCAATGATATACCCCTGTCCTACCTCAGGGATATGCCAACTCTCCATCCTTATGTCATAATCTTGTCCATAGCAAACTTGATCATTTCCCACTCCCACGAAATATCACTCTGGTCCATTATATTGATAATATTATGTTTATTGGACCTAGTGAGCTAGAAGTAGCAGCTACTTTAGAGTTATTGGTAAGATATATCCATGTCAGAGGATGGGAGATAAATAAAAAAATTAAAAATCAGGGTCTTCCACCTCAGTGAAATTATTAGGTGTCCAGTGGTGTGAGGCATGTTGAGATACCCCTTCTAAGGTAAAGGTAAGTTGCTGCATCTGGCCCCTCCTACAACCATAAAAGTTGTGCAATGCATAGTTGTTCTCTTTGGATTTTGGCAACAATGTATTCCTCATTTGGTTGTGCTACTCTTGCCCATTTATCAAGTGACCAGAAAATCAACTAATTTTAAGTGAGGACCTGAACAAGAGGAGACTCTGCGACAGGTCCAGACTGCTGTACAAACTGTTCTCCCACTTTGACCATATGATCCAGCAGATCTAATGGTGCTGGAAGTGTCAGTGGCAAACCCAGATCCTGTATGGAGCCTTTGGCAGGCCCCTATAGGGGAATTACAATGCAGATCTTTAGGATTTTGGAGCAAAGTCTTACCATCTGCTGTAGTTAACTATTCTCATTTTGAGGAACAGCTTTTGGCCTGCTACTAGGTGTTAGCAGAGACTGAACACTTAACCATGGGCCACCAGGTTACTATGAGACCTGAGTTGCCTCTCATGAGCTGGGTGTTGTCTGACCCACCAAGCCATGAAGTTGGGCAAGTACAGCAGCACTCCATCATTAAATGGAAATGGTATATATGAGATAGTGCTAGAGCAGGTCCTGGAGGCACAAGTAAGTTACATGAGGAGGTGGCCCAAATGCCCACCAGTCTGCACTCCTGCCACATTACCATCTCTTCTCCAGAGCAGAACTATGGCCTCTTGAGGAGTACCTTACAGTGAATTGACTGAGGAAGAGAAAACTTGAGCTTACAGATGGTTCTGCACAATTTGCAGGTACCACCTAAAAGTGGACAGCACTACAACTCCTTTCCAGGATGTCCCTTAAGGACAGTGGTAGGGGAAATCCTCCCAGTGGGCAGAACTTTGAGCATTGCATCTGGTTGTTCATTTTGCTTGAAAGGAGAAGTAGCCAGAGGTGCATTTGTATGCTGACTCATGAGCTATTGCTAATGGCTTGGCCAAATGGTCAGAGACTTGGAAAAAGCATAAATGGAAAACTGGTGACAAAGATGTCTGGGTAAGAGGTATTTCAATAGACCTTTCAGAGTAGGCTAAAAACATGAAGATATTTGTGTCCCATGTGAATGCACACCAGAGGGTGACATCAGCAGGGGAAGGCTTTAATAGTCAAATGAATAAGATGACCCATCCTTGTGGCCCAGTCAGCCTCTTTCCCCAGCAACTCCTATCATTGCCCAATGGGCTCATGTACAAAGTAGTCATTTTGGTAGGGATGGAAATTATGCATGGGCTCAGCAACATGAGTTTCTACTGAAGGGGCAGCAATTTGTTCCAACTGGAATAGACACATACTATGGATATGGTTTTTCCTTCACTGCATGCAATGCTTCTGCTAAAACTACCACCCATGGACTTACAGAATGCCTTATCTATCATCATCACAGTATTCCATACAACATTGCTTTTTTTTTTTTTACATGGGCAGGCACCGGGAATCAAACCTGGGTCCTCTGACATGGCAGGCAAGCATTCTTGCCTGCTGAGCCACCGTGGCCCACCCCATACAACATTGCTTTTGATCAAGGAACCCACTTTACTGTAAATGAAATGTGGGAATAAGCACATGTTCATGGAATTCTCTTGTCTTACCATGTTCACCATCATCAGAGGCAGTTGGATTGATAGAATGGTGGAATGGACTTTTGAAGACTTAATTATGGTGCCAACTAGGTGGCTGGGTAATGTTCTCCAGGGGGCTGTATATGCTCTGAATTAGCATCCACTGCATGGTGCTGTTTCTCTCATAGTTAGGATCTGTGGGTTCAGGAACCAAGGGGTGGAAATGGAAATGGCACCATTCATTATTACCTCTAGTGATCCACTAGGAAAATTTTTGCTCCTTGTCCCTGCGACCTTGTGCTCTGCTGGCCTACAGGGTTTAGTTACAGAAGGGGGAGTGCTTCCACCAGGAGAAACAAGAATG
Organism: Myrmecophaga tridactyla; assembly: GCA_004026745.1. Lineage (NCBI taxonomy): Eukaryota > Metazoa > Chordata > Mammalia > Pilosa > Myrmecophagidae > Myrmecophaga > Myrmecophaga tridactyla. Next base: position 8,420 of record PVIY010040205.1, read on the forward strand.
ATTCCATTGAACTGGAATCTAAGACTGCCACCTGGTCACCTTGGGCTACTCATGCCCCTGGATCAACAAGTCAAGAAGGGAGTTACTTTTTTGGCTGGGGTGATTGACCTTGACTATCAGGGGGAAATAGGACTGCAACTACACAATGGAGGTAAAGAAGTGGTTTCCTGAAATATAGGAGATCCCTTAGGGTGTCTGTTAGTACTACCATGCCCTGTGATTAAAATTAATGAAAAACTGCAACAATGCAATTCAGGCAGGACTACCAATGGCTCTGAAACTCCAGGAATGAAGATTTGGGTCACTCCACCAGGGAAAGAACCACAACCAGCTGAAGTGCTTGCTGAGGGTAAAGGGAACATGGACTGTGTGATGGAAGAAGGTAGTGATAAATATGAACTATGATCACATGATCAATTACAGAAACAAGTACTTAATGGTATGAATATTTCTTCCTTGCTTTGTAATTAGTATCTATGTATTTATACATAAATCAAATATCTTTGTTTTCCTCTTTATTTTATCCCCTTTTATATGACATAAGTTTTTTTTTTTTATGTTATAGTACATAAATTGTAAGATAGCAAGTTTAAGAGTGGATATTATCCAAGGATTTGTACACCATTCTGGTGAGATCTAATGCACTTCTGCTTGTACACAGGACAGTTGAGTATTGTTAAGCAAGGAAAAAATGTGTCTGATATGTTTTCTATTTTAAGAATAAGTATGGTTGAAGGTGATATGTATAGCTACCAAGTTGACAAGGGTTGGACTGTCATGGTCAGGTTCATGTGTCAACTTGGCCAGGTGGTGGGGCCTGGTAGTCTGGTCAGGCAAGTGTTGGTCTGTCTGTTGTTATGAGGACCTTTCATGGATTTAAATCATGACCACGATGGTAGCATCCACAGCTGACTGCATTTGCATTCAGCTAAGAGGAGTGTCTTCTGCAATGAGTGATGCTTAATCTAATCACCTGAAGACTTTTAAGGAGGACTCGAGGGAGACAATCACTCTTTCTGCTTCAGCCTGCCAGCCTCTCCTGAGAGTTTATTGAGGACCTTCATCAAAGCTGTCAGTTCTTGGCCTGCCCTACAGACCTTGGACTCTACATCCACAGGGTTACATGAGACACTTTTATAAATTATATTTACAGATATCTCCTGCTGATTCTGTTTCTCTAGAGAGTTCTAGCTAATACAGCTCCTCTTTGGAATGATGGATATATTTAGGTATTGGATGGTGGTGATGGTAGCACAATATGGTGAATGCAATTAACAGTACTAAATACACATATATGTGTGTGTGTGTGTGATTAAAAAGGGGAAATGTTAGAATTTATTTATGATGGGATAAAATTTTTAAAAAGTCATGGAACTACTATACCCAAACAATGAATACAGGATATAAATCCATGGACTGTTGTGAATAGTACAAATATAAAATGTGCTTTTATTTTTTCAAAAATGTAGTGTTGCTGGGTGGTGGTGTATGGAAATCTTGCCTTTTATGAATAATTGTTCTTTATGTCCATAACTTCTTTAATAAAGAAAAAAATGTAAAAAAAGAATTATCCATCTCATGCATCATGTGGGCTTTCAAGTTGTATATCCAGTCCACCCTAGGGAAATGTGCTTGATATGGTAGGGACCTTTTCTCCCTGATATAGCACCTTGCCAGCTGACTTCTCATATTGAGCAATACTTCAACATGCCACAATTCTTCAATCTGTTACCTAAGGCAATCACAATTACGTGACATAATTTGTGTTCTCATAGAGAAAAGCTTTTTAGTATGTTGTGGATATGGTAGAGGCTGAACTTTGCAAGTTCACAGTACTTGGAAAAAGTCATGTAAGACAGTGTTTGAAGTCAGATGAAAAGAAGTAAAAGAAGTAGGCATGTATTGCTTGAAAAATACCCCCAGGTTTTTCATCCCCCACAACCACCAAACACACGCATTTACATGACACCAATTGTGTAATATATTAGACCAAATGATATTCTGACTCCTAACCATCCATGTTACTTACTGTAAGACTCAATATTTATCTGCATGATGAACACAATCTTGTTCTTTGTATGCTCTGAATATAATTCTAAACATCCAATTAGATCATACAATAAAATATAAATGTGTCCTATAAATTGTTAGAAATATACAAATGAAAATAATATAGTTACCAATATTTATTCTTAGTAGATTAGTAGGTGTTAAGACCATATTTGTTGAATTAATAGATAGATGCTGAATGGTTTAAAATTCTGTTCATTGAGAGAAGAAAAGAGCAAGACAAGAAAATTTGCATTTTAATATTTTAATAATCAATTCATTTTAATAAAATTTCTTATTTTTTATAATATGATCTAATAGGGTTAGATTTATTTCATCCTTCTGCAATTTGGTCTCTTACATTGTAATTCAGAATTCTAAAATTGGGAAAATATGAGATGATACTACTGTTTGAGTTTCATAAAGCTGCTTGAATGTGACAAACCAGAAATGCTTTGTCAATGGAAATTCATTAGGTTATAAGATTACAGTTCTGAAGCTTTGAAAATGTCCAAATTAAGGTATCAAGAGGAAGATACCTTCTCAGAGGAAAGGCTGCTGGCATCCGGGATTCCTCTGTCACTTGGGAAAGCACATGGTGACATCTGCTGGTCCTTCTCTCCATAATATCTCTGAGCTTCTGTGGACATTATTCCTCTTAACTTCTTTGAGCTCTCTCAAAAATGTTTTAGCCTTTTACCTTTTCATAAAGGACTCCAGCAAGGGTATTAAGGCCCACCATCAGTGGGTGGGTCACATCTCCATGGAAAAAACCTAAGCAAGAGTTTTCACCCACAGAAAGTCTGCACCCATAGGGATGGATTAAAAGAACATAGGCTTTTCTGGGATAAATAACAGATTCAAACCAGCACATCAACTTAACTGTAAAAAAAATTATCTGTTCTATTTGAGTGACATATTATGGAGCATTCCAATGTATTAGCATTCCAATGAATTAAGATTCCCATGAATTAAAGAATAGAAACTCTATATTTGCATAGTGTTTTACAGGTTATAGTATCCTTTCACATAAATCATGTCACAATGCTCTTTTATGTAAAAAGCATCTATTTCCTACAACCTGTTTAAGATAACCAAATAATTGTTCCACATATTTGATTTTATTCTTGGCAAATGCTATCCATCCCACAGCAGCATTTCAAGTTTTCCCATAGGAACCTGGCTTTACTGCAAATATCTAAAACTGATTTCAAGTTATTTTAAGCTACAGAACACTTCAATAATTCATCTTTAGTTCCATTGACCACTGAATTTTGTTTAACTTCATGAAAAACCCTATATCTTCCTTCTGCTGAAAGAGCAACTCAAAGACAAATATCAAAGTCTTTATGAAAGGGTTATTTGATTCATACTATAGTATGAAGCAGTACTATTACAATGCATTTCCTATCTTTTTTTATTAGAGAAGTTGTAGGCTTACAGAAACACTATCCAGAAAATACTGAATTCTCATATACCCCCCCTTTTAATCCTTTGCATTAATGTGGTACATATGCAACAATTTATGGATGAATATTATTATAACTGTGCCATACACTATATGAAATGATTTACATTAGGGTTCTCTGTTTTATGACACAGTCCTATGGGTTTATTTTGCTTTTTGTTAGTTTCAACTAAAATCTCCCCCTTTTAACCACATTCAGATATATCATTCAGTGTTATTAATTACCTTCACAATGCCATGCTGTTATCACCACCACCCATTACTGAAACTTTCTCATCACCCCAAACAGAAACTACAAATTAAGCATTAACTCTCCATTACTTATCCACAGCCCAGCCTTTGGTAACCTATTTTTCTCAATTCTAATTCTATGAATTTTTTATTGAAACTATTTCCATCAGTGAGAACATATAATATTTGTCTTTTTGTGGGTAGCTTATTTCACTCAACATGATATCTTCAAGATTCATCCATGTTGTTGTATGTATCAGAACTTCATTATGGTTGAATAATATTCCACTATATGTATAAAACACATTTGTTAACCATTCATTGGTTGATGGAAGCTGAAGTTGCTGCTATCTTTTGGCAATTGTGAATAATGCTGCCGCATAGGTTTTCAAATATCTGCTTAATATTTGAATCCCTGCTTTCAGCTCTTTTGGCTGTATATTGAGTATTGGGCCATACTTCCTTTAGCTTTCTGAGGAACTGCAAAAATGTCTTCCACAGTGGCTAGACCATTTTATATTCCCACCAACAATAAATAAGTGCTCCTATTTCTCCACATACTCTTCAATACTTGTAAAGGTGTTTTTTTTTTTTAATTTAAAGTTTCCATTAAAAAAAAAATAGTAGCCATTCTAGTGGCTGGGGAAAGCTATCTCATTGTGTTTTCTATTCCTAATGGTTAATGCTGTTGATTATCTTTTCACAGCCTTTTTAAATAATTTGTATACAATCCCTATTTTTCCTCATCAACAGAAAATGTAGTTAGGCTGATAGCAGTATCTAGTTCAATTATTGCTAAGAATCTGTACCAATACAGTTATAAAAAGATAGTCCATTGATAGTACCTTATATATTATATAATATTTGGAAGCCTATTTTCTAAATTTCCATTTAAAATCATTAAGCAGAATCTCTTAGTTAAAGCCATGCCACTAGTTGTAAAGAATATCCTGATAAGTAAGTTCAGTTCATTTTTCTTAAATATTACTCAAAAGTAATTTTTTTTATTATTTTGGAGTTTTGCCCTGAAACCTGCAACCTTATTTTGATAATTGTTACAACTGTTCACCAGACTATATGATTCTTCAGTTTTCAGACACACAATAGGATCTCTCATACTAAGGGCTGGCTTCTAGGATCTCTCATACCAACGCAATTTGAAGAAAAGTGATCTGTATCACTTCAGGTGAAGTTCTTGAATTCTGGAGCACAATTCACACATTCCTTTCCTTTTATGCTAGTCCATCAATGAGGGGGTAAAGGCTTAGTTAACCTGAGTCCTTGTGTGAAGATATTGTGATAGATATGTAGCAGAAGATGGAAATAAATATGTATGTTTTAAACCAGCAATATTTGGACTGTTTTCATATCATAATCTAACTTGACTGACACATTCATGAAAATAAAAATAATTAAGTACTTCTAGGAGGGTGTGTTAGATTGAATAATGACCACACAAAGATGACAAGTTTGAATATGTGGAAAGTTTGGTTGTTACCTCAAAGGAAAATAAAGTGCTTTTTTTTTTCATTTTTACCAAGTATATCTTAATTTACTTTGAATAGGTAAAACATAATTCAAAAAAAAGAAAGACTCAAAAAATAGACATAGAGAAAAGATTTGTCCCAGCAAGACACACAATTCCCCTTTGGCTGACAACAAAGACTGCTACAGTTTTGAGTATGTCCTTCTAGTAACATTTTAAGCATAAACAAAAAGATAAATGTGATGGATTTTCTGAGTCTCATTACTTGTGGTAGTTATGTGCTATACAGTGATTATGGATCCTGTTAGCAAGTACTGACCCATGGTCCCTGGGTGAGACTCCTGCAAGCCTCTAATCACATTTTTTTTAATTAATCAATAAATAACTTTGTCCTGTGAGTGTTTCTGTGTAAAGTCAACTTATTTAATATGTACTTTTTTTAAAGGCATGGGCTTACAAAGCAATCATACATGAAATACAGAATTCTTGTACATCACCCTACCACCAACACCTTGCATTGGTGGAATATTTGTTACAATTGATAAAAGATTATTAAAATTGTTATATTTATTTTCCATTATTTGCATTAGGAACATTTTTCCCATATGCTACCCTATTATTTACACCTTGTATTAAAATTGTACATTTTATAAAATTCATGAAACTTTTTATACTTATACTCTTAACTATAGTACATTGTTGTACAATATGATTCATTGTTTTTGCTGTTGAAGGAGTACAGAATGTTCAACAGGACCAATTATAAAGATCAAGAAAGGGATTGCTGGTTTTACAATGTTGTAAGCATGCTGAATGAAGCTGAGTGTGAGCATGGTTGAGGAAGGGGGGATGGGTGCATGTATGATATCAGAGGTAAAGATAGAGGATAAAGACTGAGATAGTATAACTTAGTGATACCTAGAGTGAAAAATTATTGTGATTAAATGTGCAAATAAAAGAATGTATTTCCTTAGGAAGAGCAAATGAATGTCAACATTTCAAGGTGTTGAAAATGGGATGGTATATGGGGGAAAATGAAATCAATGCATGCTAAGGTCTATAATTAGCAGTAACATTGTAATATGCTTCCATTGAATGTAACATACACAATACTCCAAAGCTATAAGAAAATTGTTTTGTTTTCACACAAGATGGCACAGGAAAAAGCTGCAGGATAACTCAAACCAGTCTTGCAGGCAGGGAAGGAAAGAGCCTCTGACATAAACCTAGATTTTGTGCCAAATATGTAGAAACAAGTTTAAATAAGTAATGGCCTGGGTCATTGAAATGTAAAGTATAATCAAAAGTGGGAACCTTCAGCAGGAAATTTGAATGAATTAGACTATCTAGATAGGCTGTAACCTCTGGAGTATCCAATCAGCAGAGAAACAGGGGAGGGGCCTGTGTGCTAGGCTTAGGTATAACATCTGTGAACCACATCCCAAAGGGGACTGAATTCTCTGGTAGTTCCCTCATAGTTTTGGGGGTAAAAGGAGAAGGATTTAAAGTCCCCATTTTCAAACCTACTAATATCTGTTGGGGATATCACCAAATTATAATTCCCCTGCTGTATATTCCAGAAACTGGGAATAATTTATTGGGAAGGGACCTGACAGTACCCATGGGACTGGCTAATGGGTATGATCTGAGAGAGCAAAGGGAGCACTGTGGGACCTGTATGGATGGAGCCACTACTTGTCTGGACTGGGAGCCTCAGAAGGGGGACAATGTGAAGGGGCATTAACTTTAGAGACAGAACTATGGAAGCTAAAGAGGTAGGGAAGCCTTGGGCCAGGAGAGTGGACCCACCTGGATACTTGGAAAGAATGAGTTTGCCCAGGGGGTGGAGGATGGGTCTCCCATCTTCTTGTAGTGGAGGAGTCCTGCTGCCTCAGGCCTTGAAAAGGGCGTAGCACATTCCTTGGGGATTGGTGAGAACTTGGCTACTACCATGTAGAGAGGTTGAGCATGTGCCCCAGAGATGACAGAGAGTTCGGGTGTGGCCACACTGATTGGAGAGGATGGAGCTGAGGGAAAGGTGGTCATCCCCCATGTCCCCCAAGGTTGCATTTGGAGAGAGGTGGGCCACTGCATAGGTCCTTGGAAAGAGTGGACTGCTGCTTTCTAAAGCCCTTGGGATAAATGACTCTCAGACTTCAAAATCTAATGGAGTTTGCCCTGCAGGTTTTCAAAACTGCTTGGGTCTCATGTCCCCTGAAAGACCATGCCAGTAGCTAGCTTTGCAAAGGATTTCTTCCTTAAAAAATCCTTAAGGAAGGTTAAGGTAACTGAAGGTTTAAAGTCCCAAACTGTACAGTTTGATGAAAGGCAAACCACCAGGAAGGAGGAGAGATAAAAGATTTCAGGCAAAGGCTTTATTTCATGGAGAAACAGAGCCACCAGGCAGCATTTGAAGAGAGAGAGAAAAATGGCTGTCCCATGGTGGTGGGGGATAGCATTCTTAAGGTTAGGGAGTTGGGGGTCAAGGGTTAGGCAGGTCTCTGTTAACTAGTTTTCAGTGCAACTCCATACTAATAATGATCAAAAAAGTAGACAAAAATCAATATCACCACTGAAAGTGGGAAATTCAGTTTGGGCTCAAAACACACCTCCCCTAATCAAGTATATGGAATGGGGGGGAATTTACTAGAGGGGAGGCTCTGGGAAGGTTCAGGTTGCTGGTCCTCTCCCTGCACCAATAGCACCTTCTCCAATTGGCTCTTTGAAAGTGTGTAAGGAGACCCAGCTGAAGGGTATTTCCCCAAATCAGAATGATCCCAAAATTGTCAGAGTAGACAGTACAGAAAATTTGGAGCAAACCATAGAGATAGAGACAGGGTAAAGGGATACAAATGCCCGGGAGGTATGGATCAAACATACAGTCCAGAGTCTAGACAAAAGCAACTGTTATGCTTGCACAACAGGCCAGCCCACTGCTCTTGTCATACCCTTTCTGATGGATTATAAAGGAACATGAAAAGAAGTTCAAATGCATGGTAGTCCTTTTTCAGGTTATTACTCCCGGTGAAAACTGTAGTGCATTGTCCTCTCTTTTCCCTCCAGTCAGGGGCGGAAAAACCAAGGCCATACCGGCTTCTCACCTCAGTTCAGGTAATCTCTCTGCCTGTCTCTCTAGATGGGGAGAAGGGCTCCAGGAACTTGGGACCATGGTCTAATGTACCCAAGCATGGGATGTGACTAGGGATAATACTGGCAATTCTCCAGTTTAACCATAACCCAAGCAGACCTTTGGTGGTATTCTGGAAAGGACATCCTCCAACCAGTATTATCTAAGAAGTGGTGGGGGTCCTGTGCTCTGGTCCAATTGACCATCCCATGCACCCTGGCATTTGTGAAGGAGGCTTACTTGTCCCTTCAATGATTGAGTTTATTTGGTAAGTAAAGGGGTTCCAAAGGAAATCCTGGATGAGTTTAAGGCTAGGAATCAAGTAGCTGTAGAATTTGAGTCACCCTTATTCTGGTGGGTCACCATCAACAAAAAGGTCAGTTGGATTATGCAGTTAAGGGAATAACAGAACAGTTAGATGCTAATAGCTGAATGACATGGGAGAACCGGATGGCCCTAGACATAATGCTAGCTGAAAAAGGAGGTGTTTGTGTTATGGCCAGGGTTAGTTGTTGTATATTTATCCCCAATAACACAGCCCCAGATGGAACTATCACCAAAGCTACACAAGGCCTAATAGCCTTATTTGAAGAATTGGCAAAAAATTCAGGCATTGATAACCCCTTCACAGGATGGTTAGAAACCTGGTTTGGGAAATGTTAAGGATGACACTATCCATGCTAACTTATTTAATCATTGTGGTTGGGTTACTCACAGAACTTGGGTGGTACATTATCCCATGTCCAAGGGTTAGTTCAGAGACTCACTGAGGCTCCCTTAACCAAGCAAATGCTTATTCAGAATAGGCAAAACAGTTTGCACCCCCTTAAAAAGAAGATCCCTATGATAAAGAGTGAAAAGGTTCTTATCAAGTTTGAAGAAAGACTAAAATATGAAAACTAAAAGGTACAAAAAGAAAGTGTGGGGTTGTAAGAAAATTAGGTTTAGCTTTCACACAGGATATGGCGCAGGATATGGCAGCAGAACAGCTCAAACTGGTTTTGTAGGTGGGGAAGGAGAGAGCCTCTGACATAAGCCTAGAATTGGCACCAAATAGGTAGAAACAAGTTTAGATAAGTAACAGCCAGGTTCATTGAAATGTAAAGTGTAATCAAAAGCAGGAATCTTCCACAGGAAATTTGAATTAATTAGACTATCTGGATAGGCTGTAACTTCTGGAGTATCCAATCAGCAGAGAAACAGGGGAGGGGGCTGTGTGCTAGGTTTAGGTATAAGATCTGTTGCATTCTACTGTTTGGTGAATCAGCCACCATTTTTTGGCTGAGTGCCCATTCTTGCAAGATCATGAATAAATTATTTTCTTCTCCACAATCAGGTGAGCGTTTATTCTCTTTCAGGTATGGCTTTCTTTCTAACAAAGCTAAATGACAATAAGTGGGGGATATGAAGGAGGGGTATGGGATTCTGTGCAGAAGAAATGGAAATGTTCTCATACAGATTATGATGGTGAGGGCAAAGCTATGTGATTATACCACAAATCTTCAAATTTTTACTTATATTCGAGTGTATGATGTGTGAATAAAACTGTTTGTAAATGAACAGAGTGATGCAAGAGCTGGAGAAAATGTGGAGAGGGAGATGTACCTATTCACCATTGGGAGGGAAGTAGAGAGGCACAGCCCATCTGGAGGGAAGTTTGGTGGTTCCAAAGAAGACTGGTGCTGGGATTGCTGTATGATCCTGCAACCCCATAATTTGGTGTATTCTTGGAGGAATTAAGAGCAGGGACAGGAATAGACATTTACATGCTGGTGTTTATGGTGGTAGTGTTTCTGATTTGCAATGGATTGAGGTGGCCTAAGGGTATATTGACTGAAGAATGGAAGGAGGAACTGTGGTGTATACATAGAACTATTGAGCAGCTGCAAGAAGGAACGAAGTTGTGAAGCATGCAACTAGTGAATGAACCTTGAGGATAACATGTTGTTGTCTTTTTAGAATCATAGCCATTCTAGTAGGTGTGAAATAATAACCTATTGTGGCTTTGACTTGCATTTACCCAAGAATTTGTTCCCTTCAAAGGACCATACTTAATATGGCTTGTAATTTTTGCTTATATTTAGGCATCTGATTATTGTCATGAATTTACTTGATGGTTAGTGTTCTAGTTTGCTAGCTACCAGAATGCAATACACCAGAAATGGGTTGGCTTTAGTAAAAGGGAATTTATTTCATTAGTTCTTCAGAGGAAAGGCAGCTAACTTTCCACTGAGGTTCTTTCTTACATGGGAAGGCACAGGGTGATCTCTGCTGGACTTCTCTCCAGGCTTCTGGGTTCCAACAACTTTCCCTGGGGTGATTTCTTTCTGCATCTCCAAAGACCTTGGCTAAACTGTGAGTGCTGAGATGAGGTATGCTGAGCTGCTTGGTCTGTGCTGTGTTGCACTCTCTCATTTAAGTACCAGCCAATTAAATCAAACACCATTCATTGCAGCAGGCACAGCTCCTAGTCAATTGTAGATGTAATGAGCAACAAATGAGGTTCATGTATCATTGGCTCATGGCCACAGCAACAGAGCTAGGTGCCTTCACCTGGCCAAGTTGACAACTGAATCTAACTACCACAGTTAGTTTCTCTCTCTGGTCTATGGATTTTATTATGTATTGGCTTTGTGTTAAGGCTCTTCTTTGATTCTTGGTTCAACTTATTCTAGTCCTTTAAAATAGCCTGTGTTTAACTTTTCAGCTCTTCTTCATCTGCTTCTTGCCCTGGGTATGTTGCATGATTTTTGAGACTGCACTTTTTGTCCAATTGTTTCACTTCCAGGAGAAAAGTTCCTTTCCTTTGTTCCTCCTCTGGGAGTCTTTGTCTGTTCCATTTGTTTTTATTTTCCCACTATAGGTTTTTACACCCCTTTCCTCAGAGGGCAAATTCTGGGAGGAGAATTAGACTGGAGAGGGCATTTCCAAGTCAGAGATCCCAGCCAAAACAGGGCCAGGGGCCCCCAAATGCAGTGCAGACTGACATCAAAGTGTCCTGAGGTGGGTGTGAGGAAGGATGTCAAAAGCCTCATGGATGGCTTCCCAAAATCTTGCTTTCCTGGCCTTTCTACCTGATGTTCCCCTCGGCCCTGAAGGAAGCAGTGCATCTTTAAATTCCTACCATCTTTGCCCTTGTTAGGGTTGGAGTTGAAAGAACGGCTGCTGCCATCTATATTGGAGTCAGATTGTAAAAGTAGCTTAGATCTAGGAGCCAGGGTTCTGTCTTTGCTAATCAAAAGGTGTGATCAGTGATTGGCCATGACAACCTCTGTTTTTTGGGAAGAGGATTTTTATGTTCCTTTCTGTCTCCAGTGAGCTACCTAGGGACTGGACCCTAAGCTGGCCCATCATGAGAGTGGGGGATGGGCACATACAGCCACGAAATGGAGAGAGCAACTCACTGTACTCCACCACAGTTTACTACCCTCTCCTCCTGCTCTTCCCTGGATGCTATACAGTGTTCCCTTGGCCTCCCAACCCCCAAAAGAGTTGTCTCAGACAGTTCCTGCCTGCCAACACTGTTTTGAAGGCAAGACTGAGTTCTGGAATGCCCTATTCCATTTTCCCAGAAAGTGCTCACACAATAGTGTTGTTGTTGTTTTTCAGATGCAATTTGGTTAATGATTTTGAGATGGAGATATTATTTTGTATTATGCAGATGGGCTTAAATGCAATCATAACTGTCCTTATCAGACAAAGACAGAAGGAGATGTCACCTAGACACACAAAATGGATAAGGTGAGAGATTTAAAGGTGCCAGCTTTGAATATTAGAGTGATGTGGCCATAATTCAAGGAATGCTGACAACCACTAGAAGTTTCCCTAGAGTTTCTGGAAGAAGTCTGACACTGCCAACATTTTGACATTGGGCCAGTAATAGTCATTTAGGAATTATGGCCTCCAGAACTGTGAAAGAATACATTTATGTTGTTTTAACCCATCAAATTTGAGGTAATTTGTTACAACAGCCACAGGAAACAAATTTAGAGGAATATATTTCAATAAGCAATCACTGCACTGCTGAATAAAATACATATATTTTCAAGTTTTCGCCCAACAGTGTATTTGCCTCATATAAAACTTATTAGTACTAAAAAAATTCAATAGGTCCCCAACACCACAAACCAATCAATCTTGGCTTTCTAATTTACTTTATATTCAGAGCTAATATATAAGTTACTAAATTTACATATATATATATTTCTTATCAAAGCTATTTTCCATACTGACAAAGATTTAATGTAGTACAGGTAGCATTTTAAGGAAATTATAACTCCCTATAATAACTTTTGGCAAAATGATCTTAATACAAGTTAAGAAAATACAGAAAGCTTGCAAAAATATTTACCTATGCTTTCTCCCAGAGTAAATGTTTAGAGATCTGTACATCACTCAGCATCGCAATATTCTTCTGCCTACCACAATTGTCACTGAGTTTATGATACTACATTGAGTTTATGATACACTGCGTTTATGATATACAGATATAAAAGAAGGGTTAACCCATGAAGAAGAAGGTCTTATGCACACATAGTGGGAAGAAATGTTTTCTATCAAACAATCCATCATTCAGATGCCACTGCCTACAATTAAAACTTTAATTACAGAGGCCATATAAAAAGCATAAAGTCAGGAATCTTGCAAAGCATCTCTTATATAATAAGGACCTGGAAAAGTAGATGCTATACTTTTTATGAACATATACTTAATATATGTTCATAAGTGTTTATTAAGGTATTTTTAAAAATGAGTGGAAATTACAGCCATAGGTGCAATTTTCATCTTTTGGTGATTACATTCCTGTACAGATTATTTTCTTAAATAGACTTGCTAAGGAAATATTTTATACCTTGCCTTGCAAGCAGAATTGTGATGTAAAATAGGACAATATATCATCCCACTTTTACCTAGTCTTCCTCTTTCAATGCTTTGAAAAGCTTTTCCATCATTTTGCATCCTTTTTTCCCAAAAGTGTTCAGGAATATTAGTGTGGTGTTTCAGGCTAATATCCACATGCTTTACATCCATTTATTTGTTTTGTTTGTTTATTGATTGATCAAACCCTTCACACCCAAAGTTGCCTCCCTTTATGTGGTTGGAGTCATACTGGGAAAACAGCAAAAGGCTTAAATAAGAGGTAGAAAACCTGTTGTCTAGTCAATTTTCCATTATTGATTAGTGTTCTATCCTAGGGCTCAAGTGCCCACATTTGTAATATATAATGATAACACTTGTCCTGTGTATTACCCAGGCTTGACAGGTGGTTAGATGAAAACATGTGTGCTGAAACAAGTCATAAATACTTTGTACATAAGAGGAATTAATTTTATTACCTCTGTGTTTTTATTACCATTAAAAATTGGTTGAATATATTAAGTTAATAATTAATGTCTACTAGTTCTGTTAATGCCTTAACCTGCCACGTCCGGCTCTTGAAGCCGAGTCGGAAGAGGGGCGTCGAGGTTAAGAAATCAGCACTCAGGAGACAAGTATGGTTCCATCACTCAGGGCTCCCTGCTTTTTGGGAGTGAGTTTTTATTGATCCCCGCCTTCCTCTTAGGCTTTCTTGCCCCCTATTTATCCCCAGAGCTTCCCTTATCCAACGGGTCACAGCACTCAGGTCACACCCTTATCTAATGGGTCATTACCGCTTCCTTTGTCTACTTCTGCATGCAACATTCCAGGAAGTACCACTCCCTCAAGGTGGAGGGTAAACCACGATTGCAAATTAACTGGGACATCTGTTAGTTGCTTGCTCAACAGGACTTGTAAAAG
>PVIY010040206.1:0-22549 GCA_004026745.1 Myrmecophaga tridactyla
TCAGTATTTTAACATAATTACATTACAGTTAGGTAGTATTGTGCTGACCATTTCTGAGTTTTTGTATCCAGTCCTGTTGCACAGTCTGCATCCCTTCAGCTCCAATTACCCAATATCTTACCCTATTTCTATCTCCTGATGATCTCTGTTACCAACAGCATATTCCAAGTTTATTCACTAATGTCAGTTCATATCAGTTGAAAATATTTTTAAAGTAGAGTAGGCAGTTCCCGTGGCCTTTTCCCTTCTTCCTTCTCTTCCCTGCCAAATGCTTTCATGCACACTGCCCTCAGGGAAGTCCTGCTGGGCATCTAGCTGTCAATAATGGAGCCCCTGGATTTAGGGCCAGTGGGTGTGTGCTCATGAAGTCCCGGGGATTACTCATTTCACATCAAAGCCACACAGACCAGGCAGCTGTGAGCCTGGGAGAAGGGGACCTGGTCTCTGCCCCAGCATTGTAATCGGAGGCACCAGGTCAAGGCTTGAGAAGGTAGCAGGAAGGGAAATCTCTTCCCAAGACTATCTTCTCAGCCCTGGAATGCAGGGCTCGTGAGCACAGGCCCGGTGGGCAGCTGGGGAAGCAGGGATGGTTCAGACAAAATAGACAGGATTGGGTTTCTGCTTCTCCCACCACTGTTCTTTTCTCTAGACTCAGGTCCCCAGGAATCTAGAAACCTTGTTCTTTCTTTCCACCATTCCCTCTCCATCTTTATTTCTTATACCCCTGTTACTTTATTTTTACTTTTTCTCTCGCTCCCTACTTCTCTCTCCCCATCTCTCCTTCCCTCTTTTTTTTTTCCTTTGAGAAACCGAAGCCTTTTCCCAAAGTCCTTGCAGGAGGAGGAGAGTCATAAAAATAACCAGCTAGCTACCAAAGGGGCTGAGGCTCCAGGCAGGAGAGACCCAAAGTGATCCCTTCCTGTGAGTTGACAGGAGTCCGCAATTCTATGCAAGAGTTTGAACATTCAAAATGAGAAGGTCGGACTTAAACTTTCCTTGATGTCCATCCATGCTGCTTTTCCTTTAGTTTACATGCATTCTAGGTTCATGAAAGTTGAGTGAAAGCAACCCTCCACCACCATATGCTTCCCAAACACAGCAGAGAGTAGGTGTGGATCATTAAATCATGTGTCCTGGACAGTCAGGTCAACTCTAAACTGGGGAGAACAGAATTAGGGAGCAAAATCTCCCCCAATACATCATTCGTTCATTCATTCATTCATCCCCCTCCCTAAATATTTATTGACAAATACTGTGTGCCAGGCATGTCCACTGGAGGTCAGCAGTCAGCACAATAGTTATGGGCTCCAGCTCTCAGGATGCTTACACTGCTCTTAGCAGAGAAGCAGCGTTGATGTGTGATGTCAACAGAGAAACTGCGTGGCTGAAAAAGAAATCTCTGACTGTTGAAATTTGACTAGTAACATACTACAGGGCTTTTGTACTGGAATACCAAGCCATTTGGAGAAACAGAGTTTGCTGATGAATCAGAATCATTACCTCTGTTTCCAAAGGTCACCTCAAGTCAGCCCAACTGCAGCCAAGCTCTGCTTCCTGCAAGCACTTTTGAGTCTTGGTCCTCTTAGTAAATGTTGGGAAAGGATTCTCACTCTTGGGGTGGCTGCTGCTGACTGAGGGTCAGTTGAGTTCCTGGTTCACTTGAAATGTTCTGTTTCTAGTCCTAACAATGACCCTATAAAATTGGCATTTCTAGTTTGTGTGCTGGTTTGCTAGCCTCAGGAATGTGATATACCAGAAACAATGACCTTTAAAAAGGGGAATTTCTTAAGTTGCAAGTTTACAGTTTCAGGGCTGTGAAAATGTCCAAATTAAAGCAAAGCTATAGAAGTGTCCAATCTAAGGACAACCAAGATACCTCGGTTCAAAAAGAACAATGACATTCAAGGTTTCTCAACTGGAAGGGTACATGGCGAACATGGCAACGTCTGCTAGCTTTCTCTCCAGGCTCCTTGTTTCATGAAGCTCCCCTGGGAGCATTTTCCTTCTTCATCTTCAAAGACCTCTGGCTGTGTGGGCTTTTGTGGCTTTTAAGTTTTTTCCAAAATGTTTCCCTCTTAAAGGGCTCCAGTAAGCAGCCTCACCTTGAATAGGTGGAGACGCATCTCCATGGAAACCATCTACTAAAAAGTTACCACCCACAATTGAGTGGGTCATGACTCCGTGGGTAATCAAAAAGCTCCCACCCGGCAATACTGAATGAGGATTGAAGGACTTGACTTTCCTGGGGTTCACAACAGATTCAAACTGGCATAGTCTGTTTTATAAGAATGGAGAAACTGAGGCAAAGAAAGTCTGGATAATTGACTAAGAGAGCCATGAATCAAACGCAGGTCTCTCTGGCTTCTCTGATGCCAAATTTGCATTCACACTTTCAGAAGCTTTTGGGCAATGCTCAATCTTGCTTTATTATTCTTATAAGTCTTTGAAGGCCCATGACATAAAAAATAACAATACCTCAGCATCTTAAAAGCCAGAGCATCCTAAAACTTGAATATATACCAGAAATAGCCAAGGTTCTCATTTAAAATGGTAATCCCATGGCTCTGTTTCCATAGATCTGGAGTGGGACCTGATTTTTTTCTGTGTATATTGTACGGTGGGGATCACATTTCATTCTTTTTCTATGAGAGTATCCCATTATTGCAGCACCATTTGTTGATTTTTGTTTTTTTGGTGGTGGGGAGTATAAGGGCTGGGAATCAAACCTGGGTCTCCCACATGGCAGGCAAGAATTCTACCACTGAACTACGTTCGCACCCCCTGGAGTGGGAGCAGATTTTGGGATTGGCTTGCCTTTGGGAAAAGCCGTTAGGGTGCCTGATCTTTAACAGGCCTTCCCCTCTAGTAACTCATGTGATGCTCAGAGCTTCTTTGGAAAATTGGTCAGATTGACCAATTTTCAAATTAGCAAACTGAGACAGGAAAAGTTCACTTCCTCTGCCAAGGTAGCCAAGCATTGTGATGGGAGACGGGGCATGTACATTGTAGCAAGGGGCATGGACGGCATATTGTTCATCTCAGTGGTTCTCAGCCAGGCTGGTTTTGCCCCCCAGGGGACATTTGGCAGCATTGGAGATGTGTCTGGTTGTCACCCCTGGAGGGGGTGTTACTGGCATCTAGTAGGTAGTGCCCAGGGAGGCTGCTCGATGCCCTCCAGTGCACAGGGCAGCCCCCATCCCGGAGCTGTGACCCACAATGTCAGCAGAGCTGACACCGAGAAATCCTGGTCCATAGCTAAGGAGAGAGGCTCTCAGATTTTGGTTTTAGAAAGATATCTCTGGCTGTGCTATGTAGATTGAAGGGAAGTGGGGCTGCCGGCTGGGAGAGGAGTGGGAGAGAGACAGCTAAGGTTGCTGGGGCCACTTTTCTTGCTCGGAATAAGGACAGCCTGTTTAGGAAGGTGGCAGTGGGTGGCACACATCGAGAGCAAGCATTAGTATCTTGAAGGACAACAATGTTTACTTAGGATCTGGAGCCAATTAGACATATTTCTTTCCCATCAGTTGTTTCTCGAAGGCCCCTTCTGTGCTGCGTCCCCAACACCATGTCAAACAGAAGCGTGGATTGCCCTCATGGAGCTTACAGTCTGTGATTTCCCCAGAGCCCAAGAGCTGTCAGAATAAGTTGCACATGGAGGTACAAGCACTGAGCAGCGCTTATGTAGCCGGAATTAAAGCTTGAGTTTGGGCTGCTGAAAAGAGACTTTGGCTCAGCACTGCATTATCCAACACTCAGGGTGCGTAATGCATGGTATCAAAGAGCCCTGCTCAGATGAAGACCCACCTTGTGCTATTGTGTAATCCGGTTTTACTCATTGTCCCTCATGCAGCTAGAGTGATGAGTAAGCTGTAGGTACCAGGGACGCTACATTAGAGGGATAAATGGGCAGAAATTATGTCAAAAGAGGGGAGGAAAAATAACTACTGTTTCTAGTGAGACTTCTATGGGTCAAGCCCGGAGTGAGGCATTTTACATACGATGTTTCATTTAATTATGTACAGCTGGCTTGAGGTATCACCTATCAACAGACACTTAACTGTTTTTAAATCTCACACTTATCCTGTAAGGTAGCTGCTATGATGACCTCAGTTTACAGATGAGGGACCTTAAGAAGTGACATGAGAGAGGTACAAAAAGGAGTCGGGAAGCTTAGGTGTGGGCTGTACATAACGACTTTCTTCCCCAAAGTGCAGAATGGAAGGAGGGAAAGTAGAGTAACTTCACAATGGAGAAATGGGACCAACCTGCTTCAGCCAGGCAGTCAAGGTCAGCTCCACAGAGATGCCCTGCTGACCGCATGGGCCCTGGATAGGATGGGGTGGGAGGGGTACTTTATTCCTGTCATCTTCCTCCCCCAAACACCAGACGAAACCCAGTGTAGGGGTGCGGGGCATTCTACAGAGCATCTGAGAGGTCTACCGCTAAACTGCCAACTCATCAGGAGCCCAGAAGTTCCGAGAACCTGTCACAGCCAAGAGAGGACTAAGGAGATATGCTGATGAGATGTGATGGGGTCCTGGGATGGAAAAAGGGCAGCAGGTGGAAACTAAGGAGATATGGGTAATTTATGGACTTGACTTATTAATGATGTATTGGCATTGGTTCATTAATTGTAATAAAGGTACCATACTGATGTAAGTGATTAATAATAGGGGAAACTGGGTACATGGTATTTGGGAACTCTCTGTACTATCGTTGGCATTTTTCAATAAATCAAAAGCTGTCCTAAAATTTAAAAAATATTTTAGAAAATGAGTTGGGGAAGTATGCTTTCATGTCTGGATGGGGAAAAAAACAACAACAAAGTTTCAGGGAGGAGGTAGTATTTGAAATGGGCCTTGAGGGATGGGTGAGGTTAAATTAGCAAAGAGGTGTAGAGAGTCATGTAGCTAAGCAGTGGCAAAGGCTTGGAAATATTCAACTGGTGCATGGGGACTGTGCATGGTCAGACTGAATAATCCTGATGAAATTTTATTATAGAAGCCAGAAAAGGCTATGAAAAATAAAGATAGACTAACTGTATCATTTAGGATATATCCATTTCAGGTGAGAAAGCCCAACTTACAGCTGCTTAAATAATACGAACGTGTATCATTTAAGTGGACTCAGGGACTCTATGATGTCATCAAGAACTCAGGCTTTTTTCAAGTCTTCTGGTCTGCCATCCACACTCTGATGTTTTGTTTTCAAGTATGTTGCCTCATGGTTACTAGATGGCTGGTATAGCGTTAGGCATCGCCTCCTCAATCTGCATTCAAAAACAGAAAATTGAGCAAGAGGAAGAGAGCTTGCTTTTATCAGAATGATTAAACTTTTCCCCAAATTCCTGCAGCAGACTTTGGTACATCTAACTCTGGCTAGAATTAAAACTCATGGCTACCCTTGGCTGCAAGAGCTAGCTTAGGCTTACAGAGATTGTGATTTATCTCTTTGGGCTGGGCACATTGGCACTTAGGAAAAGAAATCAGATTCTGTTAACAGAAAACAAGAAACGGCTGTGTTTGCCACAGCTACAATGCCGTACATACATGATTAGGTTTTCTTTTGTTATGTATGCATGTGTGTGTGTAGAGAAAGAGACTTGTCTGGAGTTTCCAACTTTATCAGGCACATATATTTTATTCTACAAGAAGTGTTATGAACAAAAAATAATGGTTAACTGTTGATATGTTAAAGCGATGGTTAATATAGTGATTTTTCTTTTCTCAGTTTTCATAATTTTCTTTTATGAGGCTCCGTCTTTTATAATTTAAATTTAATTCCAGGGAATAATTTATGGGGCAGTAAGAAGCACGATCGGAGCTATTCGAAGCAAAAGGGGAGGGACTCTGAGGCTTATTTTCTAGTCATCTGTGATAAGGAGCTGCTCTTAAAATGAGGAGAATCAGCACCTGAAATAAAATGAGGATGGTGAACGTGGAAAGTAAGGTAGAGTTATGTGGAGACATCCAGAAAGTTTAAGAAATTTCATTTCTAATAATGTGTATAAAATGTATAGGAAAGATCATTCTGAGAGGGGACAGTGGACCTGTGACCCAGTGGAATTCTTTATTTTGGGGCTTCCATTGCTGAAAAAAAAAAAAAAAAAAGGAAAAATGACATACAATCTTGGAAAGAAAGGGCTAATGGCTAAAGTGAGGTGGGCTTGAGAAATCTTTCCTTTCTTCTTTGAGGGTATTGGGTTACACAGAACTGATATCCATTTTGATCTCCTTTATCTTACACCAAGAATCAGTTCCATGTTTTTGGTCTGAATCTTCCTGGCTGTGTGACCTTGAGAAACTTACTCAATCTCACTGTTGTCTCAGTTTTCTTACCTGGAAAGTGGGGATGACAATAAGACTATCTGACAAGGTCAGTGTTCAAGCTGAGTGAGTGAATTCCTACCAGGTGCATAGATCAGCACCTGGCATGCAACCACACCTTAATAAAGGTCGTTATTGATGATGTCACTAATTACATTTTTCTTTGAAAAATGGGTTTCATTTCGTATGCTTTAATTGTGTATCCCACAGTGTTTAGCAGGATTTTGAAGACATAACAGTAATTCAATAAAAACTTATTGCGTAATTATTTAACTGCTTAACTGTTTCTACATTTCTTTAAATTGCAAAACTCCCTGTGTCGCCTGCCTTCTGAATGCATTTCAGTGGTTCCTGATTGTGGGATAAAATCCAAGTTCCTTGGCAAGGCATAAAACATCTTTCAGAATAACTCCCTACCTCCCCAACTTTACCTTCCATTTCTCTCTATTCTCAGTTGTCCAATCCAGCAATGCTGATCTTAAAAATAATCAAGCTTTCCATGTCATTTGTACATGCGTCATATATAGGCCTTTGCAAATTTGGTTTCCTCCACCTGGAATGCACTTCCACTCCCTTTGTACATTTGGCAAACTCCTGTTCATCCTTTAAAACCTCTCTCCGACATCATTTTCTCCAGAGTATCTTCCTGGGGTTTCACTTCTTCCCTGAGAGTGTAAATCACTCCCTCCCTTATGTAATATCTGTATTCTGTATTATGTCTATTGCTGATTTTGTTATTATATTGTAATTTTATATTTATCCACTTGTCTCTACTTTCACATTGTACATGAAAGGTGGAAAGAAATGT
Organism: Myrmecophaga tridactyla; assembly: GCA_004026745.1. Lineage (NCBI taxonomy): Eukaryota > Metazoa > Chordata > Mammalia > Pilosa > Myrmecophagidae > Myrmecophaga > Myrmecophaga tridactyla. The sequence continues at coordinate 7,135 of PVIY010040206.1, forward strand.
CTTATTCATCTTCTAGCAGGAAAGTTTAGTCTTGGGTCTATTGGTAAATGCTTATTACTTTGCTGAACTGACTCTTGCCAAACAGAGTATCCCTGCATCTATAAAGTTCTACTTTACTGTAAAAATATTCTATATGTCAAACTCTGGAACTTACAAGAGATACTCTCACTTGCAACAATCAGATAATCCTCTTTACATATGCTTAGTGATTCTTCTAGGCTTGGTCCACACAGCTTAAGAAGTCTCCTGCTGCTGCTTCCCTCTGGGATCAAATGTTACTTAAAGGGCCCTTTGCACAGTTTTCTTTAGGAGCCCAAGTCTCTTACTCTGCAGTTGCTAATAAAACCTCCAGCCAGGCTCTTCCACAACCCGCTTGGATAGATGGGTGAGAAGAGAACAATGTCCTAATGCCATGTTCTCCAACCATGGTCCCCTTGGACAGTGATGGCTCATGGGGGGCTGAGGCCTTCAGCTTAGCTCCTTGTCTATGGCACCATGGCCGAGCCCCATTGGCTGACAAAATACCTTCCTACCAACTGAACTGGATGGAGCATGCATGTTACTTGAAGGGGACAGTGGCAGATGCAGCTAAGGAGAGAACGAAGGGTTGGTATCAAAACAAGCACCCATTGTCTTCTCCAGGGAGTCACCAAAAGGTGAAGTCAAGAGCCAGGGATCCCGCCATCAGGTCAGGAATTGGTGTGCATGTTGGTTCAAGACCAAGTCTATGAAAAAAAAATGTACCTTAGTTTCTTATTGGTTGGCGGATCTTATTGAGGGAAGGCCATCTGGGGAAAAGGTGCAGGTGTGGGAGTGACACCGTCCTGCTGAACCTCTGGTCACTAGGCCAGATGAGGAGGGAAGACTCTTGTGCCTCACTCACTTTCACCCCTAAACTGTCTTCTAGCTTCTTACCAAAGGCTCTTTCAGCACCAACCAGGGTTTGTGCCCTGAAATCATTAGCGGTCCTTAAGGGTTCTTTGGAGAGGGGATTAAACAGCATTTGGTGCTTTTGTCCATTATCCTATTCTAATGAAACGTGTTTACTTGAAAGAATTACTTAAGCCTATGTAAATCAGTCAATGTAAGAAGATATGGTTGGGGTGGGGGCCGGCAGAGAGTTGCGTTTGATGATAAAAATAGAGTTATTCTCCCTTTGGACTGATTTTGAAAAGGTTTTTAACCATTGCAACTGAATCCTTTTCACAGTCGTCTCTTGTTTTTACCCGAATTGCTATGAGAACATGAATCATCTCTTTAGCACAGTGACAGCAACTGTAGCTTTTAGGAGCGGACCCTGATTTTTCACTGTTTGTTCTTTGCTCTCAACAAGATAAGCTGTTGTTATTTCTTTCTTCTTGAACAAGCACAACATGATTGCTGAAGTGGTAAGAATAATTGGACCAAATAGTCATGCGATTAATGCAAACAGAGAGAATTCATCTGTTTCGAGTACAAGTAAAAGCACTTCTGAAGACGTGGAAAGCTTGTTTTCTCTGTTTATTCTTGGGCTGGGGAACAAATGTTGCTGAGTTCACTACCACAGATTCCTGTGTTTCTTCCCCTGGGTGGAGACCTTAAATGAACTGGGTACAGGGAGAAAACAGTCCCATCTCAAAAGTGGGTGGGCTTGAAGAGGGCAGTTCAGGGCGAAAGCTGGGAAGAAGGCTGTGGCTTCCCTGTTGAGTTGAGCTGTGTTGAGTCAGTGCTTTCGGCCCCGTTCTCCATCTGGAGGTAGGTACGAGTTGTTCTGCTTTCCTGATGCTAGGTTTCATTCAAAAGGCAAGGTGAGGGCAGGCAATGGTGGCACAGTGGCAGAGTTCGTGCCTGCCATGCTGGAGACCCGGGTTCATTTCCTGGTGCCTGCCCATGCAAAAAGAAAAGTGAGGTGACCAGTTGAAAGAAAAGGGAAATTGATGTTGATTGAAGCTGTCAAGATACTTAGCTCCTATGCTCAGTGTTGCTGCCAGTGGGATGCCGTGGAAGGTAATGAGGTCGGCTCCACCAGCCTCAGGGCACAGACAAGGGAACTGGGGTTCGGCGAGATGAAGCAAGTCTACCAAGCTCACAAGACTGGTATGGTGAACCCCTGGGGATTGAACTCAGTCCTTCTGGCTTAGTGCTGTGGTTAAGACATGTTCTGGGGCTGGACTAGCTGGGTTTGAATCTCGACTGTGCCACATAATAACTGTCTGACTTTGAGTAAGTGTCTTCACCTTTCAGGATCCCACTTCCTCATTTCTCTAACAGGGCTGATGTAAGGACTAAATGAGTGATTGCATGAAAACTGTGAATCTGCAGAGACCTGGGCCTGGCACTCAGAACTTGCCTAACATGCCAGACGGTGTGGTTACTCGAAGCCCATATGCTTGCTCCCACACAGCACTCCTGCCGTGTCACACCTGTGGCCCTCTGCAGGGGCACCCTACCTGCCTCGGCTCTCTGCATGCCATCGCCCTGACACACCCTGGCCAGGTTAATCTACCTAAAATCCCAGTTCTTCAGGTCCCTCCATATCTTTGGCAGCTCCCCATTGACTATGGAGGAAAATAAAAAAAAAAAGAACTTAAACACCAGTTCAAAGTCTATCCTAGTTTGACTGTGCCCTGCTTATCCCACCTTTCCTCGCTGTCCCCTCTCCCAAAACTCTTTCCTGATTCTACCTTGTCATTTCCCACCACAGACCCTCAACTCACGCTTCCTTCCCTCCTCAGCCTGTATAAATTCTGGGCACCTCTCAAGCCCCCCACTCAGGCTCTACCTTCTCTAGGAAATACCCCTTGCAGTGTGAAACCATAAAAAAATCTTCCCCTTCCCCACATCCACAGTGACATTACTGGTGACCCCCAGCTAGCATTTCTTATTCACCACCCAGGACCACCCCATGGACCTCTATTTTACTTAACAGCTTGTACAAGGAAAGGTGAGGGTTTTCACACTGCATGACCAGTGTGTTGACCTCTTCTTCACAGTGACATGCAGAGGGCACCATGGGCCCCAAAGACTAGGAGCTTGAAATAATTCCCTCACAGGGGAAGTGTGAATCTTGAAGGATGAGTTAAAATTTGGCATCTAGAAAAGTAGAACAAAGAGTTCTCTGCAGGGCAGACAGCTTGTGCCAAGTTATGGGGAATCCATGCAGATGCTGAAGTCTGAATTGAAACAGATGATGGAGAAATGATGAGATTTTACTGAACGTTCTTAGTAGCCAGGGACATGGACAAGAAGTGTGATTATTTGTGGCTTCCTTGCCCCTCCATCTCTCCGTTCCCCAACTGGAATCCGGCTTCGGTACAGAGCTCTGCCTCTGCTTCAGTGTGATGAATGGCTTCACCATTTTACTTACATGTTTCCTTCTAGTGTTTACAAAACAGAATGAAGATTAAATCCAGTTAAATAAAGGAAGCACCTTGCATCACTTTGGTCGATGCAGCCTCATCCGTTTGTGTTTGTGTTTGAAGCAAGAAATCTGCTGGATGCTGCTTCACTGTAACAGCGCACACCATCCTGGGTTAGAGAATGTGTTCTGCCCTCTTGGGAGAAACCCTATGGAATCCACTTTTCTGAGACTGCAGGAGTTCAAGACAAGGAGGAAATAAGTAGCAATGATTAGATGTACCCCAAATGCCAGATGCTCTACTGCCATTATCCATTGAACTGCAAAATAACCTTGTGATACAGGTGTTGGCTTCCTCACCTGAAAAATGAGAGTAAGGAACCTTGGAAAAATTAGGCACAATTCCAGATTCATAAAACTATGATTGGCAGAGCTGCTGTAGCACTGGCCCTGCCCGCACCTTCTCTGGCACACCTGAGAGCACACCTGCCTGACTTCCAACTGCCAGCACCTGCAGTTCTCTGTCCAACAGCTTTCACTCACTGCTCAACAATGGCTGTGGGGAATCCCCCTTGTACCTAGGGTGGGAGCCCTCCCAAGGTACATTCTACCAAGGGGGAGTCAGCTCCTGTAACCCACATTTGATACAGATTTTTAATTTGTATTTACTGCTTTCAACACTCCCTGTCTCCCTTCAACACTTTCTCTGCCCTTTTTCCAGAATCTGGCCCTACCACCCACGCTAATATGCCTCAGGCTTAGCTTCTGAGATTTGAATATATGTCTATTTAACACCAAAATCTACAGCCTTAACATTGTACCATGCCATGGAGATAGCTCATGAAGGATTTCACTAGGACAAGGTAAAAATGAGACCGCGGAACTCACTAGATTGGGAATGACATATGGGTGTTGTTTCAGGGTCATCCATGATTAATTGACATGAGTGACCTAAATGCTTCTTTGAAGATGTTGAGTGTAAACCTAGGCTGATGGGAAAGAACATTCTGATTATGTGGTAGGTCTACTGCGGGTGAGTTGAAGGAAGAGGGAAAATCTGTCTTTCTAACCTGCTGCCTTTTCTGTGTGTTTATGTGGAGGCCAGCTCTGTAGGCTCCAGCCTGGAGTAAGCTGTGAAAGGAGAACAGGGTGGGGGCTTCATGAGCTCTCATATGTAACAAGGCAGAGGAAGGGCTAGTAGGGTAGAGCAAACAGAGAGCTCTGTATCAGAAACCCCCAATTCCAGTGCCAGTAAAAATAGTCTTTGAACAAGTCCCTTTTCCATTTTTGGTCTTTTTTTTAGTGATGAAGGAATAAAGAACAACTGCTGCATGTTTTGCTAAAGATTTCTTCCTAGTCCTCATCCTAATAGGCTGAAACTACACGAAGATGTTCATCTCTTTCAGGGTACAGCGTCTTTTTCTAATTAAGAGATTAATTTTTCCACTTTGGTGAATATTTCTTTTTTGAGGGAGTACCTTTCCTTTATCTAGCCCCCATCTTTAGGTCAACATACCTCAATTTCTTTCAGAGGAGCCCATTTCTCTCTTTCTCTCAGCTTAGTGCTTTAGCTCTGGGAATCATCCATTCCTGGGATTCTGGTCTGGCCAGGGGTCTCCCTGTACTCCCTCCAGCTCTGTGATTGGTTTGGTGATGAGAGTGGAACCCAACCTCAGACAGTGAGGTCTCTGCTGCATCTGGAAATGGTTGTGAATCTGGAGAGCAGCAGGGCTGGACCTGCTCCCCCGTTTTGCCACCACTTGGGAACCAAGGTAGAGTTGAGAAGGTTATGGAAACAGATGAGGAAAAATGGAATCTGGGGCCACCCTGATCAAGCTAGACCTGAAGCTGGTTATTTCCCATGACTTTTCATCTATATGAGCCAAAATTTTCCATTTGGCTTAAATTAGTTTGGGCTTCAGCTTCTATCTCTTGCAAATAAAAAAAAAATCTAATTTATAGATATAAATATTCTACACATTTTATGCCTAGAGTGAGACTTATAATCCAGGAGTCTTGGTTTTGGCTCAGCACATACAAAAAATGGGCTCCCAGACCGATAGGGCAGAGATGGAAGCTCTCCCCAGCATCTTCCACTGCACTCCACCCACAGAACCCTTCTTATTTCTGCCCCTTGCTATTCCTCTCTACCCCACAGAGAAACAAACAGACTTAAATGACTTTTCTGTCATACTGTAGACATTTATTATGGCCCTAAAATGATTTCCCAGAGACTATACCCAGGCACAAGGGCTTTGAGTTCTGAATTTTGCCAATCAGTGGCAATTTGCTAAAATAATCATCTTTTTCACATTTGCTGTTAATAATCTTGCTCCAGGCTGTTACAACCAAATGGTTGGTCACTTCCAGTAATGGCCAATTTTTCAGGGATTATTGCTAAAATGATTAGGCACATCGTGATTTCCCAGGGCACGTGCTAAGGACTTCATCTATTAGCAAATAAAAAGGCTTCTAGGCTGATTTGGGAAGTAGGGGGATGCTTATTTGAAAAAAGCAAACATATGCCATCTTGCCTTTTTTTTTTCAACTAAGTCCAAGCTTTACTTTTTCCCTTGCTCATTGTTGATTCATTATTTAGTACTAGACTGCTTCTTTGTTTGCTTTAAGCTCTTCATTGTAGCTAATGGACCTGAGAAACATTTTACAGTAAATCAGATGAATCAATTACCCCTTTATTAGTTTCCTAGGGCTGGGTAACAGTTTAAAACAACTGAAATGTATTCTTTCAAAGTTCTGGAGGCCTGGTCTGCAATTAAGGTGTCGGCAGGGTTGTGCTCTCTCTGAAAGTTCTAGAGAGGAATCATTACTTTCTTCTTCCTAAAGTTCTATGGTCTTAGACATTCCTTGGCTGGTGGCCCCATAACTCTGGTCTCTGCCTGCATTTTCACACAGCCATCTTCTCCCTGGGTGCTTCTGCCTTCACATGGCCTTCTCCTTTTTGTGTCTGTTTCTCTCCTCCTCTTCTTATAAGGATGCCAGTCATACTCCAGCATGACATCATCTTAACTTGATTATAGCATACAAAGCACCTATTTCCAAATAAGGTCACATTCACAGGTGCCAAGGGTTAGGTTTGACATATCTTTTTCAGAAATACAATTCAATCCACAGCAGTCCACATTTGGGAAGCTTCCATTCTCGAGGTCCTCCTATGAGCCAGATACTGGCCTAGAAACTTTGCACATTGTGTCATTTAAATCTCACAACAAAGTCCTAGATCCCAATTTGTATACAAGGAAAGTGAGCCACAGAAAGGTTAATCTATTTATTACATGTCATGCACCAAGCCAATGCATGGTCTGCATTTGAATATGGGACTCTGTGTTCTTCTCACTGCCTGGCAGCCTGCCTTTTCTATTCACCTCCACTCATACAGGTGCCCACTTGTACCAGGGCCAAACATGGCACCTGGAAGCCCAGTTCCAAAGCTGAGGCAGGTTAAGCACTGGCCCGCAGAGGAAGGGAACCACAGTGACAGCAGTCCTGAGTTACTTCTGGCTGCCTGGTCAATGTCCAGTGCCAGAAAGTCTGTTACAAACCGTGGGCTTTCAGCCCCAGATCTTGCAGCTGAAGGACTGGGGGAAAGAGGGAGCTAGAGCATTCTAGGCAGAACTTCAACTACAAAATACTCTTACTTTCCAAAAGAAGGGGAGGAAAGGATCTTCTCCCTGCAGTTGTAGGAGGCATTTTCTAGAAGGGCACTGCAGATCCTTAGTTGAATAGTGAGGAAGAACCACGCCTTGATCCTTCCCTTTGGCATTGCAGGAATGCAGGCAGGAGCCAATGGGGCTGCAAAAGCTAGAGCATTAGGCAAACAGTGAAGGAAGGTGGAGTTGTCTGGTCTTTAAAGACCGAATACCAATTGGGGCCAAACTGCCCATTCACTGCAATTACAATATTACCTCTGACACCAAGAAGTGTCATTCTAAGGTGGATCAACATGAGCACCAAAGGAGATCCCTTATGACACAGAAACCTGATGATGAAAGGACAGTCGTTCACACTTGGATAAGAACAAACATATCCTGCCACACCTGGCAAAATGCTTCACTGACAAATTACTATGAGGACTTAAGTACAGGGTGGCACTGCTATTAGTTACCTATCAGACACAGTATATTTTATAACTGTTTATTTTTTATAACTACCCTTTTGCCTTAAAAAGGAAGGGCCAGAAGAAATCTTTCATAACTTATTACTGTCCATCAAAAATCAACATCATCCTTCAACTTAATGACAAAAAGAAAAACAACTCAATTAAGAAATGGACAAAAGGCTTGAATACATACTTCCTAAAGAAGATATACAAATGGCCAGAAAGCACATGAAAGGATACCTAATATCATCAGTCATCATGGAAAAGCAAATAAGAGCCGTAATTATATACCATCGTACATCCATTAGAATGGCTGCCATAAAAAAAAAAGAAAAAGGAAAGTAAGTGTTGGCGAGGATGCAGAGAAATGGGAACAAATATTTATTGTTGGTGGCAATGTAAAATGGTACAGCCGCTGTGGACGACAGTTTGGCAGTTTCCTCAGAAAAGTAAGTATAGGAACCAGCAATCCCAGTACTAGGTAAATACCCGAAAGAATTGAAAGCAGGGACTCGAACAGCTATTTGCACAGTAATGTTTGTAACAACATTATTCACAAATGCCAAAAGATGGAAGCAACCCAAATGTCCATCAACCAATGAATGGATAAATAAAATGTGATATATACATACAATGGAATATTATTCAGCCATGAAAAGAGACAAGTCCTGATACATGCAACAACATGGATGGAGCTCGAAGGCATGATGCTGAGTAAAATAAGCCAGACTAATATTGTATGAGTTCACTGATTTGAAATAATTAGAATAAGCAAACTCATATAGTAAAAATCTAGAATATAGGCTACCAGGGGATGGGGTAGGGGTAGGGAATGGGAAGTTAAGCCTAAAATATATAGGGTTCCCTCTTGGAATGATGGAAAGGTTTTGGTAATGGATGGTGATGACAGCAGAATGTTGTGAACATAATAACACTGAAATATATAGATGAATGTCATTAAAAGGGGAAATATTAGATTGCATATATGGTAACAGAATAAAATTATAAGAAATAATCCATGGAACTAGACAAACAGTGAACCCCAAGTTAAACCATGAGCTATACTTAATAGCGCAATTATTAAAATGTGCTATCATCAGTTGTAACAAATGTTCCACGTCGATGTAAGGCACTAATAATAGGGTGGCAAATGGGAATCCTGGAATCCTGTATTTTACTCATGATTGCTCTGTAAACTCACAGCTTCTCTAGTAAAGAAAAATCACACCCCAGAACTTAACATCAATTATCAATCTCAGTAGTAAAATGCTGGAGATATTTCAAATAAAGCCCCTAGGGTGATTTTAACTTTATTAATACTTAGGTTAAATTTTAATAAAATTATACACAGTTCATTCCATGAGGTGAGCCAAATGCTGGATTCTGGCTGCTTGGGAGGGGCTGGGAGTGCTCCCAGCTCACAGGCCAGTACTAGTCACACAGTGCTGGCTTAACTGCAAGGGAGCTGGGAAGTTAACTTCTGTGACTTGGAAGAAGAAGAGAACTGGACACAGGTAATCTCAAATGTGTCACTTTTAGAGCAAGGCAGCTAAAAGCCAGTGTGCACCTCCCCTTGCTCTGTGTCCCTGACCTTGGAAGCCATGTGTTTCAGGTGGTTCTGCTACAAGCTGGCCGAGTTGCTGTCAGCCTGGATCCCTGAGTGACAGTGTGGAGCAGAGCTGTCCACTGATCAGCCTGGAAAACCTTTGTGAAGTTAAGCCACTGAGATTTCAGGATTAATTTGTTACAGTAGCACACCTGAGCCTCTCCTAAGATGATGTTATAGAACTCCAGGCTCAAAGACTCTCATCAGGTCTTGCAAAGGAGGCATCCCTGAAACAAGTGGACCTCTTGGTATATGCAATCCCTATGCCAGTGGCCGAGTTTGACAGGCCGTGGAAACAGAAGCCCTAGTAGAAAGTGATCCAAGAAGGGATGACATCTTTTTGAGGAAGTAGCCTTTTGCAAGTGAAGTAGGTTTTGAAGCTTGGGGAGAAGAACGACAACAAAAAGTGCCATAATACTTGCTTCTGCTCCTGAATAAAAAAGAACAGATTAAGGATTGAGGAACCAGACATGGAGAAAAGGGCTTCAAACATATCTGGTCCCTTGGTGACTTTTGGATCACTCCTGTGTTGAAGCTCTTATTTAACCCCTGGTCTTTTTCTGCGAGTCCCTATATCAGTGTCTCTCAGAGTGTGATGAAACACAGAATAAGTCTGTCCAGAGATCAGAACCAACCTTTGTAAACAAATGATAACTAGAAAATATTCTCAAGGAATGTGTCTCCAGGTGGGATTTTGCAACTTACTGATTCAGAATTACCTACTGAATTAGAAGTTCAAGGACTGGGACTGAGAAAGATTCATACGAACAAGCTCTCTAATAGGATGGTACCCACTAAAGTTTGAAATAACTGGTCTAAATCTTCTCTGGCTAGCAGGTCATATTTTAACCTACCCAAGTCCTTTGCCTGAATTATTAGAAAGCAGTTTCCTCCTCTCCTTTCCCCCTTACCCATGATCAACACTGAACTTCACTAAGAAAAATGATTATCACCATGGAAAAAGGCTTTCTTCAAGGAGATGTGACTCATCTCAGATGGGCTGGTTGGGGGACTTACCTTTGTTTTCCCTGTTTATTCAGCGAGATAAACCACGTACATTTCCTGGGCCAGGTTCCCACAGATGTTTGGGTGCTGAATCCAAGTGACTCACTAGCTCCGGCTGGTGAGAATGCATGGGGTTCGCCTGTATCAGAATTCTCCACCTCTTCCTCACCATGAACTTGCTTCCAGATCTCAGGCTGGGAATGTGACTTGGCTCCAACCACAGAGAAAAGTCCAAGTTTCGTCACCACTTCTGTCATTTGTGGTAGGTTGTACCTTCAGTCGTCACCTGCCAAAGATCCAGACTTGGTCTGCTTTGATGTCTGAGGGTGGGCTTTGTGTCTGAAGTTGAAGCTTTTCTGAATACCTTAGAGCTTGCCAAGTGAATCTCTGGAAGTCATAATAGACTTTTAAAAAATTAAGCAAATCTGGAACTATTTCCCAAGAGACGGAAACGTCTTCAAATTCTTCTCACCTCCCTGCACTTTGAAAACAAAACTGACCTAAATGAGATCACTGTGGACTACAAAGCTGAACAAATTTCATGAATTACCATTAAGTAAAGAAACTTTCTCATGGATTTTCCCATTTGTTCTTCAGGATGACCCAAGGAGGGAGGCAGGGCAGGTGTGATCCCAGTTTTACAGGTGAGGAAATAGGAAAAGGAGAAGTAATTTGCCAGAGATGATACCTTCTGTAGTAAGCAGTACATCCACCACTCCAGCTCTATCCTACTGACTCCACGTACAACCACACTTGTCACAGAAAAGTGGAGAGATTGAATCCAAAGTCTGGGTTTGAATACTATCTTTAACATTTACTGGATAATTGACCCTAGGACATTTTCTAACTTCTCCTAGTCTCAACGTTCTCCCTTGTACAATGAGTATATATGCTTTTCACAGGGCAGTTGGGAGGTAAAATAAGATTATTTTAAATACCCAGCATAGATGTTCAATAAATCTAAGCACCTTTGTTCTTCACATTCATTCATTCATTTATTCATTCATTCTCCTTCAACAAGTACATACTGAGTAGCATATTCCAGGGACTATATTAGGTCTGGGGGATGAAGAAGTTAAAATGCACGTGGTCCCTGCTGTCGGGACTTACTGTCTTTCCCCACTACCTCTTTAGGAAAAAGACGCAGGAGCCTTGTGGGGTGGTGTGCTCAGTGCCTCTGCAACCTTATGCAGTCCCCCTCTGGCTCACCTGCCCTCGTACCCCCAGGCCTCCTTTCTCTCTGTCCAATGCACCAAGCTCATCGCCAGCTCAGGGCTGTAAGCCATGCTGGCGGTCCTCCTATAACTCTGCATGTGCCTGCCCCTCCTCCTTCTGCAAGTCCCACCGTCAATACCCATCTCTGTCAACACTCTCAGAGCACCTCATTCTTTTCCTTCAGAGCACTTGTCAAAATTCATAATTACCTATTGACGTATTTGCATACTTGTTTGATTTCTGTCTCTCACACACAGGGATGAATTCCATACAGGACATATTTATGGACTAGCACACATTATGGACTCAGTAGAAATGGGGAAAATGATTGGGGTAATGGGATGAGTTACTGAACGAATTTGCCCACCAACAAATAAATTATTGAAATTATATGTATGTATACCACAAATAGTAACTAAGCATATCCTAGCCATTTCTTTGAGAAACTTAAACATATAGCTCATTCATTCATTCATTCATTTACTCAATCACTAACTTATTTAATCAAAATTGGGATAAACTTGGAGGGGTAGTGAATTAATTTGACATAGCTATTCATTTACCCTGCAGCCACCATCAGCTCAGCCTCAAGCTTGGGCTTGAGAGTTTCTGTTTCTGAGCCATGAGTCACTTAACAAATAGGCAAGTTAAGTGTGTGGTACTCCAGCACTCTCCACAGTGGCCACGGCTAGGCTCAGAGACTCTGAACACGTACCTGCTGGCCTGCATTGGACCCACCCCTCCCCAGGCATGGCAGCCCTTCAGCGTCAGAGGCATCCCGCTGTCTTCTACCTATGGGCTATGAACAAAATTCTGGGAGAATCCACGTGGTCTCACTAGACACATGTGGACACATCAGAACCATTTTTCAACTCTTTTTTGTTTTATGTCAGTTTTGCTGGTGCCTCAGAACCATGCTATAAAATGTTTTCTTGACATATACATAAGATGTATACAGAAAAGTACACAAAACATAAGTTTGCAGCTCAAAGAGTTTTAACCAAAGGAACATAACCAGGTTACCCACAGCCCAGGTCTTGGGCTGCACTCCTTCTTCTTTGCCTGTTTATATGCTGAATATTGAGATTCAACCATGCTGATATGTAGAACAATAATGTATTACTTTTCACTGTTTTATGTGATTTTTAAAAAATGTATATATCCTGATATAGTTTTCCATTCCTTTCTTGATGGACATTTAGATTTTTTTCCAGGCCTTAGCTGTTACATCATGGTCTAAGGCACACTGTCATCATTCTTTTGGTACATATACATTCCCCTTGGAAATATACACAGAAATAGAATTGCCCCATCATGGAGTCTACATATCTTAAGAAAACACTGCCAGTTTTCTAAAGTAAGTGTACCAAGTTACTGTCCTACCAACAGTGGAGGAGAGTTATAATTGCTTCACATCTTTGCCTACACCTGGTAACATCCATTATATTTTTTCACTTTAGCCATTCTAATTGGTGTGCAATAGCTGAGCATCTTTCATATGCATATTCCTTTTTGGATATCCCTTTTGCAAAGTGTCTGTTCAGGTCTTCTGCCCCCTTTTATATTGGATTGTTAGTCTTTCTCTTGTTGGTTTACGGAGTTTTTAAAAAATATATTCTGGATAAGAGCTTTTTGATGGTGTTGTGTTATAGATATATTATATAGATATGTGTGTAATATATCTGAAATCTGTTCTCCCACTCTATATCTTGCCTTTACACTATGTTGATGGTGTCTTAATTTCTTAATTTTAATGAATTCCAATTTATGAATCATTTTCTCTATATTCAATATTGTTTTTGTCTGGTTTACTATTTTCTTATCTGAAAGTCATGAAGGTCATATGTTATATTCTAGAATCTTGATTGCTTAAATTTTCACATTTAAGTTGATAACCTACCTGGAATTGCTATGGATGCATGGTATGAGGTAGGAGGCAAGAGTCACTTCTTTTCAGTTAATTGACCTCATACCATCTATTAAACAAACCTAAATTTACACTATACTACAGTACATTGCTATCGTGAATCAGTGAGAAAGTATATTTGTCTGTTTCTGGACTCTGTCCTGTTTCATTGTTTTGTTTGTCCTTGAACCAACTGCACTGTTTTAGTTAATTTATCATAAATCTTGATTCTTTATATTATAATTCCTCCAACTTTATTCTTCTTCAGTATCATCTTGACTATTCTTGGCCTTTCTTATTTCCATATAAATTATAGAGTCAATTTGTCAATTTCTACAAACAACCTGCTTGGATTTTGATTGGGATTGCATTGAGTCTAGATCAATTTGGGGAGAATTAACATCATGACAATACTGAGTTCTTCCAAGTATGTACATTATATATCCTTCCATTTATTCAGTTCTCCTTCAAATTGTCTAAAGAACTTTGTAGTTTTGTATATAGAGCTCTTTCCAATCAGTTATCAGATTTACTATTATGTAAATAGTAAATAGTTCATTATTTTTTATATAATTGTAAACATTCTTCAAATTTTATTTTCTAATTGTTTGCTGCTGACATATGAGCTATAATTGAATTTTTAAATATTGGCTTCCTTCTTAAACATGTTGCTAAGTTGCTTTATTCATTCTTTTAGCTTTTTTATAAATGATTTTGTATTTTCCATATACATAGTCATGTCATCTGTGAATAATGAAACTTTTAGTTTACCATTTTCAATTTATGCCTTTTATTTAATTTTCTTGCAGTATTCACCTGCTAGGATCTCCAGAATGATAGTTGAATTGAAACTGTGATAATAAGCATCATTCTTGAGCTCAAAGAGGAAGCTCTTAATATTTTTTCTATTAAATATGATGTTTTCTGTATATTTTTTCATGTTACCCTTCAAAGAATGAAGAATTTCTGTTTTATTTCAGGTTTGCTAATTTTCTTGTTTAAATCATAAACAAGAGTGAAATTTTACTAAATGCTTTTTCTACATTTCTTCATAAGATCATCTAATTTTCTCGTTTATTATTTTAATGTGGTACAATATATTTATTTTTAAATGTTAAAACATTTTTGCATTCTTGGATTAAGTTCAGATTATTATGAAATAGTATTCCTTTTACATGTCACTGGATTGTATTTACTGTAATTTTCTTTAGAGTTGATACATCTATGTTCAAGCAGAAAGACAGAACATTTCTTTGATGGGGATAGGATTTAGATTTTAATTTTTTCTTGATTTAATTTTGGTAAGTCATCTCTTAATTTTATACATTTTTGATTTATACATTTTGAAACCATTTTAATTGCATAACGATATAGCTTCCTCATAGGTTGTCACATCCTTATGAACTATCCCTTTTAATGGCAAATAATGCTTCTTGCCTTAAATTTTACTTGGCTTGATATTAGTATAGCTATATCAGCTATCTTTTGGTTAGTGTTTGCATAGTATATCTTTTTCTCTTTTTACCTTCAGTCTTTAATGACTCGTATTATAATCCTCATATTTTAGGTAGATGTCTTGTAAACAGCAACATTGTTTTCTCAGTCCCAGAACCTTTTCATTTTAATTTGGATGCTTGAAAATTTGTTCAATTTATATTTAATGGAATAACTGATATGTAATTACATATATATTTTAGTTTAAATTTTCCATCTTAATTTTGGTTTCTGATTCTTACTATCTGCTTCTGCTCTTTCTCTTTTGTTCTTTCTTTCTTTTGGATTAATCAAGTAATTTTTAATTATCCAACTCCCACAGACTTATTGGCCAGACATTATTTTGATTTTAGTAGTTACACAAGAGATTAAATTCTACATCTTTGATTGATTAGAGTCTAACATAAATACTTTTACCAGTTACTAGATAGTGTAAAAACTTAGGACATTTTAGCTCTAGCTATTCCCTCATACTTGGTGTGTTATTGTTTTCATTGCCACAAAACTTATTATCTTATATCATTAATATTATTTTAGAATTATCCATATATTTACCTCCTCCATTGCTTTTTATTCCTTCATGCATTTCTGGTCTTCCATCTAGGGTCATATTTCTTCTACCTGAAACATTCTTTATAGTGTTTTCTTTTAGTGTGGTTTAATGGGATCATGTTTCTAAGTTTATGTCTTTTGAAAATGTCTTCATTTCTCTTCCATTTTCCATATTTTAAAGAT